>VWZK01009963.1:14650-99650 GCA_013396935.1 Baryphthengus martii | reverse complement strand
GAATTTGCCTAGCTCCTGTGCAGACCTAGGATTCTTCAGTGCTATAGTAATGCACAGTAGTAACGCTATGTGGAAACACACTGATTATTTGTAGGCATCAAAGTTTTGTTACAAAAGTGTCTTTTGCAATGCGTGAGGCCACCCAAATGTTTACAGCAGTCTTGCTGCTTCAATTACTTTGTGGTTCCTTGATTACTTCCTCTCTAAAAGCTCATGTAGTCAAAAGGGGTTGTGGTCACTCACTGTGCCGTGGAATTGGGGTACTCGTGGGCTTTCTCTTCTGGCTGCAAGCTCTCTGAAGCAGGGAATGCTGTACGTCTGCTGCAGCTGGGCACTCATGAGCAGACCCAGGTGATGCTTAGGTGTTTGCTATAAACGCTGGTGGCACAATGCAGCCCTGATGGCTAGCTCAGGGAGGACTCCACAGCTGTACCCAGCTGTCAGTGTGAAGACACCAGCACACAGAAAACCAAAAGAACTGCTTTGGAGCTCTTTGGATTAACTTTCCTGAAATCTAGGAAGGATCAACTCCAGATGTCTTCACGGTTCTCAAAACAAACTTTTCAAGACTGCTGCTAGACTGAAATCCTAGACAAATGTCACTATTGGAGGCAGCAGACCTCTGCTTTCCTTTTCCTTTCTTAGGCAATTTTTATTGTTTTGGAAGTGCAGAGAGCTTGTGAATGAAGAGGGTCTCATGGTTTCTCAAGAGACACAGGAATAATCAAGGAGGCAAAAGTTTCCTTGTTTTTCTTCTCCGGTGTCCCTTCTTTGTCTGAAAGGAGACAGAACAAGTTTAGCACTGCTTTTCGTCTCAGTCAGGCAACATTTCTGTGCCTCTCCCAAAGGGTGATTTTTGAGAGCACCAAGAAACTTGTTGCAGAGCACTGGAGCAGCAGCAGAAGTCTGGCCTTGATCCAGCTGGCAAGCGTGTGCTCCTGTGTCCACACAGACCCACATCGGTCCTGACCTGGATCAGAGCAGCACAGTGGAATTGGAGGGTTGTTGAACCAGTGGTCTTGTGTCAAGACAGAGGCATTTTGTCATATGCTCTCCTTAGCAGTTCAGACTTAGGATGCAGTCTGAGTTTAGGAGTTGAAATGCCATATGATCGATGAGAGGAAAGAAAATCTCAGAAAAGAAGAAGGATCTATACATGGCTCCCTGTCAGGGTGTTGCTGACTGACACCAATAAAATGAGTTAAAACCACAAAGTGCCAAGTCTTCTCCCTTAGCCTCGCGTGAGGGATGAGGAGGAAGCTGCCTCCACTCACTTAGAAGGGGAACTTTGGGGTTTTGTCTTCCTTCCAGTCAGGAACAAAATCTGTAGGATTTGGGTCACTGTCATTACTTAACTTTGAGTGTTGCTGGAAAGACATTTTGGTGCAACTACTTGCTCCATACTAGATCTGTGCTTGAAATCTTCAAGCACTGTCATGCATGTGTGGCATTTTTGATGAAGTGGTGCATGTAAAGCTAGATGAAATGTATAGCTAATATCTTGGATTTTATTTGCTGTATAGGTCAAGTTTGAAGCTGCAGGGACTGAAGTTTATACTTGATTTGATGCACATGAGTAAGACAATTGAATTCAAAGTTCAACATCTGTGCAAGGTTTTAAGACTGGGACTTGCTTTGCAAAGAGGATGATGTTTTCCTGTTGCATTGCTAGGAATTAGAGAAGACTTTGTTTTTATTTTATTTTCTTATTCTAGTCTGAAAGAGAAACAGCTGCCAGAGAGATCTTAGGTTGTGACCTCTTTCAAGAACCCCTCAAACAATTTGTTTGTAAGAGAAGCGAGAACTGAAAACTACATTATCTTCTAGTATAAATATTTGGAAATATTGTTAATACGTTATAGTAGTGGGATAATTATTAAATGCTTTGGTAGTGTCACATTATGATGAAAATCACTTGATAACAAATTAAAGCACTTTTATTGTAATTGCTATGGTTCTAGAGGATACACATGGCTATGCAGCATTAATTTTAAAGACTTACATGAATTTTTAAGCTTAGCAGATACAAACCTTTGGAGAATAGCCAGTATTCTTGAATGTACTATATACACTCTAAGGAGTATTTAACAAGATCTTTTGGACCTTGGTTGGAAGTAATTAACATTTCTTCTAAACTTTCAATAATTCATACTTTTTTTTCCAGTTACAGCTGCAGATTTGTTTAAGCTCAAATGCTCTGTAGGTGCACGTGGCGGGAGTGGGGGGAATATATGAAAATTATATACGTGCTCCAGAATGTTGTAACATCTAATAGTTAATAATCTAC
Source organism: Baryphthengus martii (assembly GCA_013396935.1). Taxonomy (NCBI): domain Eukaryota; kingdom Metazoa; phylum Chordata; class Aves; order Coraciiformes; family Momotidae; genus Baryphthengus; species Baryphthengus martii. The sequence continues at coordinate 97,363 of VWZK01009963.1, read as the reverse complement.
ATGAATAACTAAGTAACTGCAAATTGGACTAAGTGACTACTACTAGGAGCACAATTGCCACCAAAGCTAGTAAAAATCTGGTTTCTAAATCACATTCCAGGAAAATGCTCCTTCATGTTATTGCATCTGTCCATTAAGAAGAGCAATTGGTCTCATGGAGGAAGGGCATCTTTAGCTAGCTGGCACAGCTCTAAGGAACACTTAGGGTGGGGATTGTTTGGTAATCCTCCAGATAAAGGGGCTTGTATCTGCTGCATTCACAGGTTGTCCCTTAGGACTATAGTGGCCTATTTCCCAGACATGCCTTAAACCAGTCTCTCTCACAATGACTTTTATTGGCTAGTTTAACCTCTAATTTCTGTAAGACCTAAAGTTATTAAATTTGGATGCTCATCGTGAGGCAGGAACAGTAAAGAGAGTGCCTGGTTTCTTTTAAGATGATGGTGGGCTCTAGCTTTGTGCAGACCTGGGACTGTGCACTGATAGCTCTGGACTTGTGGTTCATGTGAAGAACTGATGCGTCAGGCTCACCTCGTGTGTGGATCAGTTGTGATGTGCCCGTCCTCCATCTCCCTACCACCTTTAATCTAGACCTCTGTCTCTGTTGCCTAAGGAAAAGGAGTAGAGCGCGAGGATTCGGAAACTACAAAAAGCAGCTCGAAGATCTTGTCCATATAGAGGCCTAGCGCTTAGTGCGTTGAGATTCGTGTTTGTGCTGTGATAGGGAGTATTGAAACAGCTTGTGCTTCTCAGGACTGCTGCTTACCCTTCCTGTGGCTGCTGAAAGCCTTTAAACACAGTTTCTGGATTAGCTTTTATCCCTGTGGCACAGGGTGACTGGCAGTGAGGGAGGTGACTGGAGCCTCTGCAATGACTAATCAGGTGGTGCTGGCTCCTGGTGGAGTGGCTGGTGGATGGAGATGACTTGAAGAGCAATCATCAACGAAAAGTTTGGCAGGGACTCTGTGCTGAGATGTCTGTAGCAGGGAAGCGCTGTTGGGGGCGTGATGACCGGGCCAAGGGATCCCAGAGGAGGTGGTAGCAGGACGTTCGGGATGTTGAAGGGTACATGATGACTGAAAAGTGCAGCAAGCTAAAAGATGCACTGAAAGTCTGAAGTTCTGGGGGAAAACAGAAAAGAGGGAGGTAAATTCTTTGGGAACTGTAGTCTGGGTTTAGCTTTGGTATTAAACCAAAGTTTCCTGTTTCCTGATGTACCCTGAGGCAAGGGCCTAAAATAGTCTTGGGAATGTTCCAGGCTTTCTATAGTATGGTGAGTATGTATCTCACTATTCCCCTTCAGGAACTTTATCATTAAAACAAAGCCGAAAGTCAGTTATGTTCCTGTATTCCCTGACACTTAAAGTTTGTATTTCATGAACAAATTCTTGGGGTTATAATCAAACAGCAACATTAATCTACACTGTTAGATGTGGGTAATTGATTGTACTAAGTAATTTTTTCGTGGTCTGTTGTAAGGAAAACATGTGGCCTGATCTTCAGTGGGTGGAACTGCTTTCTCTGACACTAGCTGAACCTCTCATGTATCTTTTCATCTCGGTTTCTTTTTTAAAGGAAAACCTCAAAGTAGTAATGGAGAAATGGTTGTCTTCGTTTGTGATGTCACAACCAAATTTTGATTATGAATGCTTTATCTAAAAGGTTATCAGAAATTATGTTTCGGTAAAGAAGTGCTGTAAGGTCTGTGACTTCTGTAGTTCTGCTGGTTCATTGGAGAAACACGGCTGAAAGCTGGGGACTAATGTGTCTGCAGATGCTTTGCTGCTGTTCCTGTATCTCTAGTTCTGGTTAACGTGAGATGAGGAAAAGCGCAGAATCATTGTCCACTTCTGTTCTGGTATGTAGCTTAGTTGTGCAGTCATGTACTTAAACTGTGTTCAGTTTTGTTTTCTTTAAAGAGGCTTTAATAATGCAAGGCACCTTAAGAAAATATATAATTGTGTGCAATTTGCTGCTTAAGAGTACACGGCGCTTCCCATTTGAGCTACTGCTACCTCCTGAAAGAGGAGTGGTGTGCATGTCGTCTTTGAAAGTGGTTTTCTCCTACGTGTAGCCTGACAGAATGCTTAAAGCTGGTCTTTGCTATGTGCGTACGCAAAGTGAGATTGTGATGAAGCCTATTTTGAAGCAAATTTATTACAGCTATTTTGTATATGGCTGTTACTTCCTGTTGTAGACAAGCCTCTTCAGCTTCCTCAGTAGCTGTTTCTCTGCAGGCAGGTCTTCTCCTTGTTCTGCTTTGGTTCTGCAGGTGTGAAGCTGGGCTTTCGGTCTTAATTGCATTGCTCTGGAAAGGTGTTTTATACGATGATTTCATGGGATAATTGAGGAGGGTGAGAAAAGTACTAAATAAATCTTATTTCCCAGTGTCCAATCTTTTTCTTCTTTTAAAGATGTCACAGGATCAAAACTCTTAGCAATGAGCTGTAGATCATAGAGACTATTGCACTTCATCCTATATGCAGCCTGCCATACCCATAGAGTAAGTATGGCTCCTTGGGCTGCCGGTTCTGAATTTTGCTTGCTCCTGAAGTTCCCAGCTCTCTACAAAAATAAGTATATTAGGTGCTCTGACAGGCGTCCTACATCTTCTAGACTGGCTGCATGTCATTCTCTTGAAGATCTAAACTGTACTTCTATCACCTTTACTTTTTCCATGGATAACAAGTTATTGCCACATGTTTGACAAGAGCTGGAATATAACCCAGGAAGTTGGGTTACTACAGGAAGCACAGCCTGTCTATTAAGTGGTGCATTTTGCTGTGGACTTGTGTTGGGTTCAAGGTGGTGATTTTAATCTTCAGGTCCTGAACATCATAATATGCAAGATTTTCCTCTCCCTTATGCTCCAAACTACAGAGAACCATCATCTGTTCCCAACTCTGTTTTCATGAAGGAGAAACATACCATGCTCAGTACATGTCTGTGCTGAGGTACCAAACCTGGGACGGCCTTTTTATTGAGGCAGCGTTCACCCAGATTGTGCCACCCAATATAGTGCCACTTTAAATATGCCTGTAAAGCAGATACTCAGTGGGAGAAGATGCTGGATTCAAAGAAGCTTCTTTGTAAGAGACCTTTCAAATACTGTCTTTTTCTTCCCGTAAAGTGGGAATGATGACATTTCTTAAACTTTCATTACCCTTGAGGTCAGATCCAATCTTGGAAAAAGCTTGAGGACAATAGTTTGGTTTTTTGTTTTTTTTTTTCCTAGCATGCACAGTTAAGGAGACCACTAAATTAGACTCCTGGGTTGAGGACAGGGCTTCGAGATGGCTGCCTTTGCTGGGTGATGATATGCACAACTTGCAAGCTTGCTTGCTCAAGGATGCCAGTTGCAAATCCAACAGCATCTCCTGCCTGCTCTCAGCCACGCGTGCTCCTCCAGATGAGACAACTGCTCTTATGCTAATGGCTGGCTGCAGCTAATTTGACTTTCTGATCATGAGGAAAAACTGCAGTGGCTCTGGTAATTGTGATCGTTTTGTTTTGTGTGGAGTTTGTTGTGTTTGGTTTGGTGTTTTGTTTTGTTTTTTTTTTTTTATACTGCTTTCTCCTCAAGTCTAAATTTTCTTAGCCAATTTACCACATCAAGGTGCAAAACTTCTGCCTTGCAATTTTTCAGTTTTGAAGACCACTAAAAACATTCTGGTCAACAAATGTTAAATTTCCAGTAAAAACTCAGTACCCTCCCGAAGTGGCAACCCTTATGGTGAAAAACCACAAACCCATTTGGCCTGGCCAGATGCTTTCATCTCCTTAGTTCAGCTGAGTAAACGATTCCTATGGTTTACCCCCACCCCCTCCCACTGCTTTATTTACTAACACAGTAGTAGGATCCAAGATAGAGGGTTAAAAGCTGGTTTCTCTCTATGCTTTTTTCCTTTCTTTTTCCCTTCTTTTGAGGACATGACCCTTTCACATAAATGCTTTTTGCTTTCCCAAGTTCTAGTCCCATTGTGGAATATATGGAGACAATAAATAAATATACTTAAAAATTACATGACTACATTTTCAGTAAATATGAAATTATATTATTAGAGTTGTAATGAAAAGACGATCCACCCACTCCCAGGAGAAAAAGCAAATCGACAGTGGATCAAATATTGACAAAACACAATAGTAAATAGTGAGAGGATTTAATACTTTTGGTATCTGCTGAGACAGTAAAACCTTGTCTTTGCTTCGTAGAGAGTGTCTGTACTAGAAATCTGTGCCTGGTTTCTTTTGGATTTTGACACTTCAAATTCTTGCAGCTATTCAAATTTTCTGCATCAAAGATGACCAGGCAGACTTGTCTACCAAAGGAGGGAGAGGGGCAACTACAAACTGCATCCAGATCAGTATTAACTGCTTTTGAGAAGAAGGTAACAAGCATGGGAAAAAGATGGTTCTGGGGATGGCTGGCAAGGAGATGTCTGGTGCCTGGAGAAGCTGTTGCCTTACACTTTCTCTGGATATACAGACACTTGAAACTCCTTAGCTGGAATGGGACAGAGTACTGGAAAATACAGAGAACAGCCCATCTTTGAGGGCTGTGGCATGGATGGCAAAAGAAATTTCTTCAGTCTCATTTATGTCACTTGTGAATGGTGACGGCTGGTGGCAGTAGGACAAGAAGTAGAGCAGCCGCCCTGAGTTTCTGTACGTTGAAGGGAATCTGACTTGCCCTTTCATAGTGATTCTTACCACTAGGAGTGATCATTTCCTTGGTCTTATGTGGAGTTCTGCTGTCCCTTAGTTGCTCCTGAGACAAGAAGGGGCAGGCTTTTATTATGGGTGAATTGTCTGTTGTCTGTGGACGTCCAGCTGAAGGTCTGTCCCTCGCTGTAAGGCTTCAGGGCAACAAAAACTGCTCCCAGGACAAGTACTGGGGAGAGGGCCAGGGTCACATCGGGATTGTGCCATGCCTGTTTACTTACAGCAACAAAACTAAACCTAGAGAGAGGGACAGTTTTCATGGCCATGTGAACAAGTAGGAAAATGCTAGTTGCTTCTATTCTATTGAATTGACAAAGGGAATACTAGCTAGTTAAAAAAAGCCTCGCTGTTGAGTACTTATGTAGAACAAAAAGATCCATGTACAGTAATGTCAAAGCAGCAAGAATGCAATTTTAATATAAGCTATTGCCAGTATGATGTGAAATTAATTTTTCTTGTTGTCGTATTAAGTGCCAAAGAATCCAAGGTCTCAGCCAGAGAGCAGCCTGTTTGGTTTATACTTTTTCTTTTACAAAATTTGAAAAGAAAATGTCGTTCTGTTGGCATTAGAACAACACAGGAAAAGAGTAGTAAGTGATTTAAGATGCTCTATAGGCTGTTTCTCACTTACATGGACTAACATGTTTATTCTAAAATTTCTGATTAATTATGATCATATTAGTTACATTCCAATCTTTCAGAAACAATAGTAAGCTATTGAAGGGAATGCATATATCTATACACAGATGTTTCACTGCTATTAGTATCAGAGCACTTAAACTTATCATTCTATGGGTTTACTCTCAATAGGGCTGAAAGGCAGAGATGTAATTGTTAGCTGTTGAGCCTTGAATCGTTATCTTTAGAATGCTAAGACTGGCAATCCCATAGGAGATGAGAAGCTTGGCTAGCATGGAAAAAAACCTTGCATTAAATGAAAAATGAAATTTTAAGAGCTTTTGGCCCTTTGAACACAGTGCTGTGAAGTAGCAAAGAAGACAGAGAGGCTATGAATAAACTGGCGACTGTTTTGTGCGAAGAACTTTCTCCAACCTCTCCTTTATGTTCTCCCTCTGCTCGCTCTTCCTCCCTTTCTGTCTTGAAAGGAGAAATGCTGTTTTCTCTTTCCTGAGCCCACTGGAAACAAAGCAGTGCATTAGTAGTCCTGGGATGTGGTAATGGTGGTGGTAGACATTTTTCCTCTGGGCTGAGGTGCCGAAGACATTGTGCTAGCAAAACCAGATGACACTAAGAGGAGTGAGACTTTTCAGAGAAGAGTCCTAGCCAGACTTCCATGCATCTTAAATGTCTGCCTGGTAATGAATGTGCTGTGGAGAAGACTTGAACATCTGGTCACTTCATTCTAGTATTTCTTAATTTATAAGGATATGAAAATTTGAACATGATATTCGAGATAAAGTTACCAATCTGATAAGACTGTCATTCCCCATGAGTGAGCATTGTTCTTGTGAATATGGGATGGAACTATTACTGTATCAGCTGTGCCTGTAGCTCATTAGCCATGTACATTTCTGAGCTGGAAATCTACCTCACTTACGACTTTAAACTTGGTGTACAAGTGTCCCAAACTCTCTGCTACTGCCTCTCTCAGCTGCAAAAGTGCTACGTATCGAGGAAAGACTATTTTCCAGAAATATACTGTATGTGCCGTTTGAAGAGCAGCAGACTTCTTACTTTTTGTATCATATGTTTTGGTTCCTAGTGTTTCATGTGATGCATGCCCTGTATGTCAGTGTGCTTTCTGGGATGCCATTTCCCCGTGAGGGCAGAGTTGAAAAAGGGGCAGGCTATCTCCAGGATAGTCAGTACCAACTTGGAACTCAGCTGGGAAAAACCTCTCAAAGTCTTGACAGAAACTGAAAACAAATTTGGCCTATACAATAATAAGTGCCTGGTTTTAAAGAAGTTTCTTTCATGGGAGGAGGATAACCCTGTTAACGAACATTAGTGGTGCTAATGCCTGGTGGCCCTGACTAGGGAAACATCCACCCTTGTCTATTTTTTGTCTTTCAAAGCAGACCAAATATTTGGTATTCCTGCTTCTGTTTAAAACTCTGCCTCTGTCCATCTGTCAGCTGAGATACAGGCTACGGTTTCTGTAAGGTGAAGTTCTCGTGTGACCAGCACCCTAACCGTGGCCAAAGACAGCCTGCATCTGTCTGTGGGATGCTGGCAGATGCCCTGGGGAAATGCTGTGTTTTCAGATAGCTGAGGGCACCATGACTTGTCCTGTTGCAAACTAGACATCCCAAGGCAGTGTTGAGATGACTTGCCTATTAGCCTTTGTCCCTTGTGTGCTGGTGGCATGTCTCTCTAACTCCCAATTAGTGGGGGTGGCAGCAGTGGCCTGAGACAAGCTCTTCTGTTCTTCCTTGTTCCATCCGTCTCCCAGAAGACATGATCCCAAGGTATCTTGCCACATATTTAAGCTGTGAGGCCTAAGTGAGACAGATGCTTGCTGTCGAAGGAAGCCCTTTAAGGCAAAGAGTGCACGGTATGTCAGTTTGGCTCAAAAAAAATTCCTTCACTGGCTGTGGGCCAGCTTCCTGCTGTGGTACTAGCCAGCTCTCCAGCATATCCCACAGCCCCTTCTTGGCAACTTGGCTGAAGAGGGGACACCAAGCTGGTATCTCTGGTACGACAAGGTGAACTCATCAGTGCTCTGAAGAGAGGAGGACTTAAATGCACAAAGGATTAAAAAGTTAACTGTATGACTCTGAGAGACCTGAAGAGACATCAAGCCTGAACAGACTCCTTTCAGATTTTACTTTTTTTCTTTCTGTGGAACATGGAGAGAAAGAGCTAACGTTTACTGTGACAGCTGGGAGTCAGGATGAGTGCTGTTTTCCTGAGATGCACAACGAAGCTTCTGACCCGTGTTTCTGCAATTATTACCCATAAGAACACAGTGCTTGTGGTTTTTTGTTGTTTGGTTGGGGTTTTTTTGTTGTTTTATTCTTCTAAATTTTATTTTTTTTCCTAAAGACTAAAGCCATGTTTATTAATGCTTAGCAAGACCCTGAGTGTTTTCAGAGAAAAGTCTTTTGGAAAGCATCACATTATATCTTGTCTACCTTTTCTTTTCTTTTCTTTTCTTTTTTTTTTTTTTTTTTTTTTTTTAACTTTATGTTGCCAGTTAGTGCCATGCTTGCTCGAGTACTGTGTGGCCAGACAGGAATGCCAGCCAAAGGAGGAGCCTTTGGAATCAGTGAGCTTGGTCTGAAGATCAGCTACTGTTTTTGGGGCAGAAAAGCACGTTCCTCCTCCATCTTTGCCCCATAACAAAATTACAGCAAACTAGAAGAGAGGATTCTGTTAATCAGAATAGTCAATTGGGGAATCATTAGCTCTGATTTTAAACACTTTGTAATTTGCTTTAGGGTCTGTAGCCTAATTCTTTCCTTTGAGTTAATTAAAATATGTTTGAATGTGACAGACATTTCCAAATCTTCCCGCAATCCAGGAGGAAGGGTAGGGTTTTTGTCATCCTCCATCAAGTACAGAGGCTTTGAGCGCAGAAGAATTTCACTACAATGCTGCAAGGTTGTTTACCTTAGCTCCTTCACAAAAGATAATCCAACAAATTACATTAATTATAAACCAATATGTTCTGTTCAATTCCCACATGAGCCAAACCTGGGTATGAGCATCTGCTCTTATTTTCTGAGCTGGGTTTTGAGGACAAGACTCACAACAATGCTCAATCCATAATTAACAGAAAAATTAAAGATGCAACATCCCTTGCATCCTGCTTTTTGAAGCAGCATGTTTAAAAATATACATGCACTGTCCTGGCAGTTTTTATTCAATATAAAAAAAACACAATACTCTATTGTTACCCCTGGTGTGTTTTTGTTTGTTTAAAATATTTACATTTATGTTAGGCTTAAAATAAACATGTAAATACTTTCCATAAGAAAAAAAATTCATAATTCCCTCTTGTGCTACATCTTTTTTCTTTTCAATTGTTTCTCTCCCTCCCCCCAAAGATGACCTCTTTTCATAAAATGTGGTTTATTCTGCATTAAGCATATTGTTTTCTTTATGAAAAAAGGACTGGTTGGACTTCTTATTTTATTTTTTTAAGTGGCATATTTTTTCAGTTTCATTTCATAACAGGAAACAAAAGAGAACGTGATTGTTTGACCTGGTTACCAAAGAAATATTTGGCTAATAAAAATCCCATTAGCATGATGCCAAGTTCTGCTAGTTGTTTATGGTAAGCATGCCTATGCAATTATACTCCATTTGCATGTCGAAGGAGTGGAGGAAAGAGCGCTTTTGTGGTTTAGGCACTAGACTGGCACTTGAGATAAGAGATCAGTTCCCAGCTGTGCAGCAGACTGAACAGACAGCAAATTTCCGTGGCTTATTTTTGCAGAAGGGATTAATAACACTTCGTTTCTCCCATCTTCCATCTTGTTTCTGTAGAAACTGAACTCTCAAAGGCTGCTTGCACTGGCACGCAGCACTGGGCCTGTTGTGGGCCCCTACCCCTTGTCCAAGGGAGATAGCTGCGTTGCCTTTACCTCACTGTCCTGCAGGAGCATGACTAAATTAATAACTCGCTCCAAGGGATTTATTAATTGGCGCTTAACAGAGCTCGTGCAACATAAATGGAATAAATGGTTACATGGTTGCTATTATCCATCGCTATTTCGGGGAGGAGGAACCGAATTTCTTGATAATGAAGTTCTTTCCTTAGTGCCTCCAATTCCTTGGATTTGCCCATGGTGCTAACAACTCCACAGCTGCTAGCTGCTCTGGAGCAGCCTGTTGGCCTGCCTTGGTCTTCTCCATCCTGTCCAGCTGTGTCCTCCTTGCTGGGGACCCCCCTGTTGCTTCTGGAGACTAGAGTATGGTTGCTGTCCTCTTGTAGTTGTACTCCTTGTACCACCGTGCTGTGTGGCAGCCTCTGTAGGCTTGCTGAGCTTCCTGCATTTCATGCAAGCCTTGTTTTAATGAATAAATAATCAACAAGAAAACAATAGAAATTTGTTAACTACAGGGGGAAAAAAAACAACACGGAAAAGTTTAACATGTTGGGAAACATTTCTTCTGGAAGCTAAGACATGTAGCCCCTGGAAGTTCAGAGATGTTGCCTCTGTTCACCAAGCTTTTTTTTATTCCACTGGGACTTGCAGCGTGGGTTCGGCTGTGAACATGCTGCAGAGAGCAGGATGTGGTGAACCAGAGGCTCTGTGGCTCCAAGGAAGGACTGTGGGAGCTTTTCTGGAGTGACTAGTTGATGTAGAAGATTTTTTTGTGTGTGTGTATTTAGCCTTGCTGTAGGAATGACGTTGAACCTGTGTGTATGGTCAGGAATGCCAGCTCCTGATAAATACTTGGATCCTCCAAGCTTGTTATTTTAGTGTTCTTATTGTTTGTTTGAAAGCCAGGAAAACTCTTGCCCCTTCCGGTTAAAGGAGTAAGTCCTCCAAGTGTTATATTGTGATGCTTAGGCTCAGAGCTGGCTGGTGAACTCTGATACTGGACATAGAGGTACCATGAGTAACAGGTATGTGGCAACAGACGGTGTTGCTGCGCGCAGAAGGGGGACCCGGCCTGATGGGGCATACTCTCAGGGAGTTGTCCTCTTCCCTTTTGCAGGGCTGGGAAAGGGGCACTGGTGTGGGGCAGTGCCCTTTGCGTCTGGGGCGGCCGCTTCTGTGTGGCCCATGCCACCTTCAGAGGTAGGGCTTGCTCAAGTTGCTCCTGCCCCTAATGGGTAAGTGGTGGCCCTGAGGTTGGTTCTTCAGATATTATTTCCTTTAGGCAACATCTGTATCCTCCTGGGCTGTAAACAGGTAGCTGTGATGTCCTCAAGAAGAAACTCTCAGACAAAGGCATATCTCAACTTTCCTTCAAATTTAAAAAGTAATCAACAGACAGCTTTCAATTTCTCCCACATATTTGATCGGTTCTCCTTCCATTTCAACTGTGCTTGCTGACTTCTGGGACAAACACATGCCAAAACCTCTTCCTTTGCTGGGAGCGTGAAGTTTTCAGCTGCACAGCTTGCGGCATGCACTTAAGGAAAAGCCTTCTGCCTTCAGTATTGCTCTTGGGGAGAAAGATATGTGTTCACTGCACAGCTAAGGCATGTGCTGTGCAGCAGCTCTTGCTTGGTAGGACTCCGAAAATGACTTCAAAATGGCACAGTGTGAACGCTGCATGCCCAATGTGTGATATTAAAACACTTAGAACTGGATGAAATCAAACCCAGTTTTCACCACAAACGCGTAGAGGCTGTTCTTCTTGTTTGAAGACTCTTTTCTTGCCAAATTCTGTCTTTCCATACTGAGCTGCTTCAAAAAAAAAAAAAGCCTTGTGTATGTATATATTTATATAGCTGAATGTTTTTTTGATCACATTTTGTACAAAAATATCGCCTTTTGGCAGGGAATCAGCTAGTAGGTGTTGGATTCAGAATGTATCGTAAAGTTACAAATGACTGCAAATGACATTTACACTCTGTAAATCTGGTAGGTAAGCGTTAAGGTCAAAAAAACTAAGGCCTTCAAAGGTGAGAAATGATAGAATTAATAATTTGATTGAGCTCTTTGTGTGCATGTATATTTATCATCATAATTACATGACTGATTTTTTTTTTTTGGGTGATTTTAGTTTTTTTCCATAGGACCTGTGTCTTCTGGTATGTAGGTGGCTATTCATTCTTACTTGCACCATGTGATAGTTTTCACAGCCAAAGCCTTATTGAGTTGTCTGTACATGTCTGTGCTGGGAGTGGATCAAGGCCCCGAAACTGAAGTCAGGAGTTCCCTGACCTGGAGACTCAAGCACCAAGCCCTGTGAAACAGGTGGCTACCCCTCACATGACAGACTTTCTGGGGTTCCACATGTATGCAGGGTAGGGGGAACACCATAGTCTGTTTTTTCTGTCCCTCAGCCCCAGAAGCTGGAAGCAGCTGTAGCTGGTAAATACGGGCCTGTGAAGCCCTCGGCTCCTGGATCTGCAAAAGACAGTGAGATGGCAGTGTGGTAATGGGGAGGCATGAACATAGCTGGCGAGCAGGGTGTGAATGTGTTTAAGTTGTGTTCCGGTGGGATCTACAGATATCTGCAGAAGTTTCTGAAAAGCCTGCAGCTTGGATAAATAAGCCTGACTGGATTTCCCACAAATGCATGTGCCCCAAGACAGAATGCACCTGCATTTCTGAGAGAAAAGCTTCAATAATTGCCCAAAGTTAAGAAAAAAGGTGGATTATGGGAATGCACCTCCACTAGGCCCATGCCAAGAATCCTTAGCCCATCTTTGACGTTTTCTTTTTAAATAACCTCCAAAGAAAAAGGTCCCTGAATGTCCCATAGAAAAGGTCCCTGAACCTCCCGTAGAGGGCTTATTCAAGTACTGAGCTACCTTTACATTTTTTCCATCATAATCAAAGTGGTATTTGAATAAATCAAGGCATTTTTTTTCTGTGCTATTCCTAATATTTCTGGAGAGCAATTGCTCAACGTCTTTTTCATAACCTCTTTTGGAAGAGCCTTATCATGTAATCTGTTGTTTCTAAACAAAAGTTTACAATGAAAGCTGTCACTTGGAGCAAAGACATGTCTCTGTGTTTTCGTTGGTTCTGCTTTGTAGAACCTTTTGGAACCCACCACAACTCAAAAGAAAAACCTTATAAAGCATTTTTATATTATTGGATTTGGAGTTATTTTCAGTTTGGGGGATATTGGGTTTCTACATATTACAGTTGGCTTAAGCTTTCGTGTTTGCTTGAGGTTTTCTCCTCGGATTTTTTTTTTAATGCAATTCTTTTTTTTTTGTATTTATTTATTTCTATTTTAAAGCAATGTGTTCATTACACTTGGATCCTTATTTTGGAGTCGCTTCACTTACTGGAGGATTAAATGGTATTTCTGCACGTGTAAGGGTTTAACAAAATTGAGTGGCATTTATTGAATGATCTTGTTTGTATTTATTCATAAAGTGCACCAGGATATTACTCACTAAGGCTCAAGTCTGATTTTTATCTGAGGTCCCGGCCTGAGCAAGAGACAAAAACAAGGGCAAATTAAACAAGAACATCAGTAGCAACTCTTTAAAATAAACTTGTAAAGTAAATTAGAACTGTGAGTGGAGTGGAAGAAAACTAAAAGAGAGTGAGGAGAACCAAGTCGTCTTACAGATCAGTATGAGGGAAGTCGGTGATGGTGTGACTGAGGGTAGAATTAGCCCATCTGCCAAGTGCCTCTCAGCAGTAGAGATGTTACCTGCCACTCGCTCCCCAGGAAGGCTTTAGGCCAGACTCTGACCTGACTTTCACCCTGTGCACCCCTGACTGCAGTCTGTCTGCACAGGTACAAGTTAGAGAAGAATTTGGCTGGGTGGGTTTCTAAACAAAAGTAAATAAAGGAATAGTCTCTCTGGTTTCTGTAAGCTCTGAAATGATGTTTGCCTCATGCAGTGGCAACCTCCTTGCAGCGCTTGCTAGAGGTAGCAGGCTGACAGCCCTGAGCGGTGCATCCCTGACAGCAGCCGTGCAAGCTTTACCAGGCCTTCACAACGCTCCTCCCTCCAGCCACTTAGTTTGGTTCTCAGGGTCTCTACTGAGACCAAATTTATTAATCTAAACAAAATGCATGTGCAACACTGCAGTTTGACAATGCAAAACTAGCTGTCCACAAAGCAGAGGCACTTCTGATAATTATCTAAAAGGATACAGGATAGCTGTGCTGCCTCGTGATCTGCGGCTCGTGGAAATCACTTATAGGGCCATTAAACCCAATATATGTCAGAGCAGCGCAGAGTTCGTTCTGGGTTATGTCTCTTGGCTTAGGAGAGTTTCAGATATGATGCAACCCATACTCCTTTCAGGTACCCACACTGTGAATGGCTCAGAAGATGGAAGAGGATTTGATTTGTGAAGGCATTTGTAAGGTGTAACTTAGATGCCTAAACGGCTCCAGCTCAGATACCAACACAGTGGAGAGCTACTTCTTTGCTACCAGCCCCTCATGGAGAAGCCAGGCTGCCTGGGTTTGATGACCACATGGCGAGGCTGGCTTCCGTGATACCAGCGACTTCAGGAAATTGTCATGAATTTCTCCCCAAGCTCAAAACTGCTCACTTAGGTCCTTGTAGGCCTCTGATACTCCATAGGGCTGCTTTGCCATTTTTGTCATGTTTCTGGAAATCCGTGAGTGCTTCAATCGTACTTGAGCTTTTTATCACTACAAAATATATCGTGGCCCTCTTATTGCATTTAGAAAAATCAGCCTGTTCTAAAACAGCTGGCAGCTTTGAGGGTGTGCAAGTATGTGTATGACAGCGCACGCTTTTACTTTTTAATGAACTATTTCCCCTGGCTTCATCTTACTTCCACAGTCTATTTTTGTTGTTATAACGACACTGGTCAGTGAAGCTCAGAGGAAATCAGTCATCAAGATGCATGGTGCTGAAGCAGTGTTTCTGCTGTGGTGGGGATTGCATTAATGCCTTTGGAGATTTCCTGCTGTTGTCACTGCCGCATCCACACCATAATGCAGAACTACCTAAATTGAACCAAGAGGCAAAATTTGGAGCTATATAACTAAGTTACCTATGGAAAATTTCTTGGGACATTAATTTTAACTCATGCTAGAACAGTCAAAGTGACCCCTAATATGTTCTGTTGGGATACCTGGCATCTGTTATCTTATTTTAATGCACAGGATTTTCTTCCTCCAACCCCTCACTAGTCAAACTGGCCTGGAATCTGTGAAACTTTAACATTTTGAAAATGTAAAACACCAAAATAACAAGATTTTGGAAATTCAACTTCTTGTAATTGGTCACATATGATTAGGTCAGGCTTTAGATAAAGAGTCCACCCGTATGGAACAGCTAGAACTTTTTCTGAACCGCTGCTTCTAAACCTTTCTTTTGCTTTTCGTCTGCTAGAGTTGCCCCTTTTCACACTGTTTTGCATTGTTTTGCTTTTTCTGAGTGTTCTGGTATATGTAAACTTGATCTATGAACTATAGCTCTGCAATGGATAGATCATATCAAACAGATTTGGTTTCTTAACCTCTGCAGAAATACTCAGGGTTATCTTCCGGCAAGCTCCCGGATCCTTTATCTTAGTGGTGTTTCTAGGATATTCCTCTTGCTTCTGCTGTCTTTGCTTGCTTCATCTCCTATCCTTGCTTTTGTTCTCTTACATCATCTTTTCAGAAAGACCTGAATACAAGCTCAGCATGTCGAGGAGGAAATAAGAAGCCCAGACAAAGTGAAATGCTGTAACGGTCTGCTCGGCAGCCCAGGTGGCTCAGAGAGCCAGCTCTCTTTAGTTCCTACCTCTGCTATGTACTTTTCTGTATGTGGATGGTTCAGTGTTTATGCTTCTGTATGCATAGTCCTCAAAGTAATAAATCTAATTGGTCTTAAATTTTCCATTCAGAGGTTTTACCTCAACTAGCTAGCATCTTTTAGGAATAGAAGCAAACATCAGTTTTTCCAGTTCTTTAAAATAGTTCTCTCTACTGCTAATTCACAATTGGCGGGGTTTGTTTAGTTACTGTTTGTTGTTGGTTTGGGTGGTTTTTTTGGGTGTGGGGTTGTGGTTTTTTTTTTTTAGTTACACAGTGTATATATTCAGACAGTAAGGTAATAGAAGACCACATACCTGGTCTAATGCCCTTTGGGATGGACTCCATGAATGCAATTAGTCTTTAATAACTTCCATGAAATAGAAGTGATATTTGAAAATTATTCTTTAACAGAGAAAACTCTTTCCTTCCTTCATTTTTTAAGAAATAACAGCAAGAACCTCTTGATATTTGACACAGCAAATGGGTAGTCCTACTCAATTTTTTTCTCATTTTTTTTTTAAAAAAAAGTTGATTATACTTTTTACCTGAAACCAAATTTGTCGGTTTCAGATGCCTTGTTAACATAAAATTAAGACAACAACAACTTGTAGATTGTAAAATTTATGAAAATAAAAATGGATTAATATTTGATGAAGCCTCCATAAAAAGAGACTTAATTGTTCATGTATTATTTATGAACTGTGGGAAACAATTTATCTTGGTTTTGCCTTTTAGAACAGCCCCTGAGAGCTGTGGTGCAGAGCCACCCCTTGGAGTAAAAAGGGCTGGTGTTTCTCCTTCCTAGGGGCTCGTTTTCTACTTAACAGACCATGGGCAGGGAATGAGCCCTCTGGTACTGTCAGGCCACAGACCCCCATTCCCACTGCAAACTTGTTCTTCCTGTCCTTGAAGAGGGCTCAGGCCACAGGTCAGACCTCAAGCCAGAGGTCAGCCTGTGTGTCAGAGGGGCCGACTGCCTCTTCAGTGGGGTAGCATCGAATGTGACACAAAATTGTCCTGCCTTCATGTCCGTGCTGTTGTGTGTCCCTTTGCCACTCCTTACTGCGGACTGAGAGGGAGTCTAATAGGAGAACTTTGTGTTGCAGATGATGTAAATGGCAAGACCTGCTAGAAAATGTTGAATTTGTCTCACTAAGCAGTGTATATATAGGCACTCTATATGTAGTATATGTAATATATATGAATGGATTGCACTCCACGTATGTTCCTTCTATTCTTACGGACACATAAAAACCATTTTTCCCCATTCAGCTGCCCTGGTAACTTTTTTCTTTCTTCTTTCTTTTTTTTTTTTTTTTTCTTTTAACCTGCTCCCTTCCATAATCTAGTCATGTAGAAGAGATTTGGGTAGAAATGGTATGTGCGACCTTTCCTTTTCCTTGGGAAATAGGAAATAGAACTTGGCAATCACTACCAATACAATAGAAAACGTTTCTACGCTCCAGCAGCAGACAAGTACTTAAAGGCCCTTCTCATTAGTGAGTGTTATTGCAGGCAATAATGTGAGGTGTAAAAGTCACTTTGCCAGAGATCAACTTTTGATAAATATATTTTAATTTCCTTACTGAGTTTTAAAGCACAACAACCATTGTTGAATAGGTGCAACTGAAAACACGTTAAATAGCCTTCAACTCTTCACATTTGTATTGAATATCCTCCTCAGGAGTGACATTTCATGTTACCATGGAAACAAATTTGACATTTCAAAAATACATTTATTGCTGGGTCACCAAGATAGGAATTCTGAAAGAAAAAAGGTTAGAATATTTGCCTGTCTCAGAGATATTATACAGTTTGCTGTATTCGTTTGGAGGAAAGAAATATGTGATATCGCTGTAAAATAGCACGCTCCAGCTTGATCCAGTTTGAAAATATTTTGACAAGATGGTGGCAATGTTACAGGTCAATAAAGTGTGTCTCAGTCTCAGAGATTTTGCAAAGTGATTAAAACTGTTTCTTGGATCAAGACCTTTTCTGGATCAATTCATGTTCCTAAGGACTTTCAGTCATGGCTTTCATCGTCACAGTAGCTGTTCTCTGCTTTGTCACCTTTCCTTAAAAATATTCGAAAGATTGATGTCATGATTTTATTTCATATTCGGGGAAAAAACAGTGCTATCTTTAATTGGAATTACGCCAAAGTATTATCCCAGGTAATGTATTTAATATAAAATAGGAAATTGAGGAATCAATGCTAAGGTTTGATACTGAAGAATATGTGCCCGTGTTTAAAAAAGAAATATGTAGCTTAGTTGGTATTTTATTAAGATGGGTCAAATTCTGGTTTTGCATGCTTTAACGTAGTTGTATAGTGATATATTATAAAATTAAATACTGGAAAAGTGACAGTACTGATCATATGAAGTGAAATACCGCTTTTTCAACAGATTCACCTTTTACATGGAGTTGTTGAAAGCCACTATTGATCAGACAGTGAATTATGGCCTGCAGCAAGATCGTTGTTGTTTGCATTTGCAGGACTAAGGGTGTAATTCTCCCCCTGTACTCGGCACTGGTGAGGCCTCACCTCGAGCACTGTGTGCAGTTCCGGGCCCCCCACTTCAATAAGGATATTGAGGTGCTGGAACAGGTCCAGAGGAGAGCAACAAGGCTGGTGAAGGGACTGGAGGGAAAGTCTTATGAGGAGAGGCTGAGGGAACTGGGGTTCTTCAGCCTGGAGAAGAGGAGACTAGGGGGAGACCTCATCACTCTACAACTACCTGAAGGGAAGTTGTAGTCAGGTGGGGGTCGGACTCTTCTCCCAGGCAACTTAGTGACAGGACAAGAGGGCATGGCCTGAAGCTGTGCCAGGGAAGGTTTAGGTTGGATATTAAGAAGCACTTCCTCACAGAAAGGGTCATTAGGTGCTGGAATGGACTGCCCAGGGAGGTGGTGGAGTCACCATCCCTGGAGGTGTTTAAGGAAAGATTGGATGTGGCACTTAGTGACATGGTCTAGCTAGGTGTTGTGGTGCTGGGTCACAGGCTGGACTTGATGATCTCAGAGGTCTATTCCAGCCTCAACAATTCTGTGAGCAAGAAAAAAAGTGAGAGCCAGGAGAATGTGATTTTGGAAAAGTCCAGCTCACCTAAGTACTGGGCAACTGCAACATATGTCTGTGTGGAGAAGTGCACACAAACCCAGCCTCTGAGGCTGACTTGGAGCTGACTGGATGAGTCAGCTCTGTTCTGTGAGCCCTTGGTGCTCCTGAACCATGTGACATCTCAGAAGGGCTTTTCAGCTTCCAGTCCAGAGCTGGCTTGTTTCTGGACAGCTTGGCATGTAGGCGGGTCACCAGGCTTCTGTCTACCCACATTCCTCACACGTATATGTCGATTCTCTGTGGATATATGTATTTCATTAGACAAATAGTACTGCTGGGGTGGGGTCACTCTGCTCTTGTTAGGACTGTGCCCTTTGTCCCACAAGTGTTTTCTGAGCATGATGAAAAGGGTAATCACGTGACTCAAAGCCATCTCAGAAGCAGCATTAATTACTGTGCCGAGCTGAATTGTCATTATGGTGTGTGGGGACTGGGGAGGAGTACCTCCCATTAATATCAGTGGACTTGTCCTGTGATGAAACCCTCAAGGACCACACAGAAAACTGACCTACTTAGGTATTAACACTGCTGTTGCCAGACTTGTATCTGCCTTCAAATACAGCAAGGCTTTCACTTCTTAAAATACAGCCACCTAGTTTTCTTGTAGAAGAGGAAAAAATATCTGTATAAAAAATTTGCCTCTCGTCCCCAGGAAGCGGGGGTATCAGTGAACAAGAGAAATTCTTGAGTGGTGTCTCCTTTTCCCTCTTGTTTTCATGGTCAACACGGCCAAGGCTGAGCTCTGCTCCTTTTGGTATCTGGACTTGCATGAAATCAGACTGGGCCAGCAGTTGTTTTATTCAAAGTAAAACGTAGTTGGAAAATGTGTAACATATATATTACACACATATATACATAAAACATTTGCAGGAGCTGCAGGGTGTGTGTGTGTATGTGTTACAGTTCGATTGTAGTCGA
Source organism: Baryphthengus martii (assembly GCA_013396935.1). NCBI lineage: Eukaryota > Metazoa > Chordata > Aves > Coraciiformes > Momotidae > Baryphthengus > Baryphthengus martii. Next base: position 78,258 of record VWZK01009963.1, on the reverse strand, counting down.
TATAGACTCATGTCAAGCCTATATTCTGTGTGAGTATCCAGTGTACGGGGAAATAAATCTTTTTCTGCTGGTTCCTTTTAAGCGCCCTATGTTTCCTCAGGCAGCAAAGTGTTAAATACTTACAAATGCAGCAGTTGTGCAGGTTAATGTGGTGGCTTGCAACTTATATTCAGTTGTAACTTGTATGACCTTGGACGCTGGAGACTGTTTAGGGAGAGGCGATGTTGCCCAGGTCACTGGAGTTGCCTGCTGCCCACTCCCAGCCTGAATAGGTGAGGGGACGTTGTTTCAGCGTAGTTTCAAACACAGTGTTAATGCTACTGAGGCAGAGAGACTCCTGAGATTAGTGACCATGTTTATGACACAGAGCAAAGCCAAGTCAAATTGTGAATGTAAAGACAGTAGTTAATATTATCAATAAAGCCCAAAGTAGCTGCAAAGCTAGTAGGAATACTTCAGTGGTATTGGCAGCCTTTGAAGAAGCTGTGATAGTCTGGTACAATTCCTTCAGGTTTTCTGGAGCTCTCCCAAGCTGAGTTTGGCTCATTCCTAGGTGCACATATAGGACTTGCAACCTACAAGTTATTGAAAGAATCGTAATCTACAATACCCTGACATGCAACAAAAAGACGTGTGATGAAGTGCCATTACAGCTGGAATCCCCTGCTGGGCCCCTGGCAGAAAGGGCGTATTCCTCACTATCTGTCCCCTGCCTCTCCGGGGGGCTTTGGTGAGTGAGCATACCCAGTCTCTCTTAGGTGGGTGCTGGTGAGACTGCCAGCCTCTGGGAGGGGACGGGCTTTCAGAAGGGGCAGCCCTAAACCAGTAGCTTTAGAATAAGATGGTTTGAGCATCTGAACATGTGCCTATGTTGATGGGGTACTTCACTCTGCTTTGTAGATGCACATGCTGTAATCTTGGCCGAGATATTAAATCCCAGCTGACCTCTTGCTCATGTATTTCAGTATATATTTCCGAGCTTGCGATGATCTACTGTGATTTACCCTGGATTAATTCCAGTTTGAATTAAAGCTGATCTTTGAGGGATATACTGTCAAGAAAAGCAGTAACATCACTGTTCCTTACCTAATTCCATGCTGTCTAGTGTTAACTAACTGCATAGATTAGGATTTTATTGCTATTTCATGCTTTCAAAATATTTTTGGATACTCTTATGATGCTTCTGCAAAGTTGTTCCAGCTCTTTAGCACCTTCATTCAGGACACCAGATAGCACACAGCAATCCAGTAGCAGTTACAGCTAGTGTAAAACTGTGGGTACTTCAGGGTCCCTACTCCTCCTGGCAATGCCCCTGCTTCTGAATGGAGGAGGAGGTTGGTCCTTTTGCCTATATCCTCACTGTAAGAGTTCCCATGCAAGTGATTGTCCACCAGGACGCTCTCAGTCCTTCCAAGAGCCAAAGATAGCCCTCTCCCCACGCCTAGAAGGTACAACTCGTTTGTTGGGATTTGCACTCAGTTTACAAAGCAATCCAGGTTAGTCTTTCTCTTCCTTATTTACCACTCTTTCACTCGTATCATCAACCTCCTTTATCACTAATGATAGGTTTTCTCCCAGGTCACTGAAAGGCAGAGTGTATGGCTGAAAGCTGGGACACTGCTAGGAACACACCTGCTCAATGAAAGCTTCCTTTCCATATATTGTGATTTGTCAACTCACCATTCTTAAAGCATTAATATGTGCCAAGCTGACTTTTTTTCACATTGTGTTAGTATCTTAATCAAAATGTCATGCAGTCCACTGCCTTTGTAGAAATATGTATCTATTACCTCAGTACTATTACATTTATTGGCAACGCTAATTTTATTTAGAGAAAAGATGTCAAATTAGTTTGAGGAGCTCTGTTTTCCATAAACCTTTGCTGCTCAGTATTAGTTATATTACTTTCCTTTAATTTTTAATTGATCGAATCCTGTATCTGCTCTTCCATTATTCTACCTGGGGTGATGCTTTGTTCTGTAAATCAGTATTTGCTTGTGCCGTTCCCTTTCTCTTCCCGTAGCATTGCCTCATCATTAGTTTTGTTTCATTGACCTCATTCCATCTCAATATCCAAAAAGTTCTTAAAAGTCAGACCTAGGTATTCAGAGAGCTCTGGTCTTTACTTCTGTAATTAATGGGTGAGAATTTTTGAGATTAATTTGATTTTAAAAAATTAATCTTAGCAGCTGCCTGATTTTTTGCACACACACCCCCCCCGAATTTAAATGTGGATTTGCCAATAAAGTATTTTCTGTGTAAATATTAACAAGTCTGCCTACTGTTTCCAGAACCTGATTAATGATTTTGTTTGCAAAACACCTAAACTCTTTATTTTCCTCATGTTCATCGTAATTTCTCTTGTGTAGTTATCAGTTTTCTACAGTTCCTAGTTCCTGCTTTATATTTATTATCTGCTTTTTTTTGTCTCCTTACATTTCTATTTTGGTTTGTGTGTTTCATTTTTTCTGGTTGCTCTGATCTCCTCTGAACCAGGTTGACTTCTTAACCAATGTGGTCTTTTTTTCTTGATTGTGGCTTTTGGGCATCTAATAATACATTCTTAAGTATCTCCAAGTTATTATTCATGCTTTTCTATTTAAATTCTTTTTCCTAACTGATTTGGTCCATAATTGTTTTCAGCTTTGTAAAACTGTCTTTTTAAATCTATCACTTGCATAGCTTATTAGTCTGGGCTTTTATATTTGCGTTTATAAATGTAATCAAGTCACAATCACTTGTATGTAAGCTACCACTAATTTTTAGTTCTATGATCAGTTCTTATTTATCTGTCAAAAAGAGGTCTGGTGTAGAATTCCCCCATGTTGGATTCAATCTTTAAGGAGTTAGACAATAGTCAGCCATAATTTTTGAATATTTCTAGGATGTTTCATTACACAAGACCTCCAGCATGTCACTCAGGTTGGTGTTCTTTGTAGCAGAGTGTATATGTCTACACACACACATGCGTGTGTATATATATACACACACACAAATAATTTGTCTTTTCATAAGATTATGAATTGCTGAAGGAACTTGGATTGAATTAAAAAAAAATAAAAAAATCCCAATAACAAAAAACCAAGCAAACCCTAACAACTAGAATTCAATTTCTGCTTTGTTTATGGGTTTGTTTTGGTTGTTTTTTTGTAAGTCTTGTAAGGTTTTGAACAGCTACTCAATCTGTGAAAATTTAGATATTCTCCAACCTGTTTGTGAGTTGTCATATGCATAGATAACACTGGTGCAACTTCATCGTTTAACATTGATGAGTTCTTATTTATCTCTCTAAAAAAACCCCCAAACCTCAACCCTCCTGTTTCTGGAGCCCAGCTAGTGCAGGAATCATTCAAGTGTGCCAGCAGAAGCCGTCAGCACCGTGTGAGTGCTCTTAGTCTCTGCCTAGCAAGAGTTGTCACCATCAGGCAGCATCCCATGGGTCAAAGATTGTTTGTTTAAACTGTTTGGCAAACATGTCTGTATAATACTCAAGCTTCAGATGACTCACAAATAGAAGAAGCTCTGCTTGTAAATTGAGTTGCATAGAAAAAAAAAAAAAATCCCAGCAATTCTGTTGGTGACCCTTATTACAAACTCTCACTGACAAATGCAGTATGTACAGCGGAGACTACTCCCTGGACTATTTTCTCATGATGTAATGCAAAGAGACTGCTTATAGTGAGGGGAAGGAAGGTAAGGTCTGAGACCTTTGCTCACCACTCTGGCTGACAGTATTACCAGGTAATGAATTTCTCCTGTGTTGAGGGTGCTTAGATTATTTTTTAAAAATATTCCTGTTCTTCTCAGGAATGTTTCTGGAATACAGTAGCTTTTTCCGGAAATGATTAGCGCAAATCCTGCCTCTTTGTAACTCGTGTAAGATCCCAAAAGCTGTTCTTGAAAGAACGTACTGTATCCCACCTCCTCCTGGCCGCCCACCTCCCTCTACTAATCCCTGGAGTCCTCGGTGAGCCCGTGCTCCTCTGCCCTTGGGGACAGGGCGCTGCCTCCTCCCTGGGCTAGCAAGGCACCTGGAGGGGTTCCCCTGTGTGAGGGATGCCTTCCTCAGGCTTCACTGGCTAATGAGCACCGTGGGGATCCAGGAGTTGCTGGAGGGAAGTTCTGAGCTGCCTGATGTAGGGGGTTGAGCGGCATTCGCGTGCCGTGCCATTAGCCTTAAACACACATTCCAGCACCTTCGCCTTGACCTCTTAATGGCTCACTTAGTGGAGCAGGAAGGGCTTATGAATGAATGTGTTTGACAGTTTCCCTGTGCTAAGCGATTCAACCATGTTAGGGGCATGTTTTCCTGCATCGAAGAGATACACTAGGACGTTTGGAAAAAAAAAAATATTAAAAAAATTCCCAAGCAACCTACAAAAAAATAAACGCTGACAACTGCGCAGAGAAACCTCCACTCAGTGTTACATACCACAAGTGGAAATGGTCCTGCGGCTCAGGACAGTGGCTGCGCTTGGGGTTCTGCTGGTTTTGATAGCAGAGGAAAGGTCGAGATCTGCCAAATTACTGTTGCGGGCAAGGACAGCCTTAGCTCCTGAGGCTGAACATGTCTTCTCAGACAGAAGGTCTGTTACTCGAACAATATAAGCAAAGAAAGAGGTAACAGCAACGGTGTGACTGAGAGGATGCAAAAAGCAATGGAGATGAGATCTGTGGAGAGATGTCAAAGCATAAGCAATTTGGGGATACAGCAGATACTGGCTAGGTAGGGAGGACTGGGAACACCTAGAACATCACACCAACAGTCTCTGCCAGGATCAACCTGAGGATCAACCCAAATATCAATACGTTTGCGCCTTTCTGCAAACTTTTTGTGAACTTCAACGGTTTCCTGGGATAGTATTTTTTTGCCCAAAGCAGAAAGGGGGAGAGCAGGAATTTCTTTAGGTTAAAATGTTGAAATGCTTTATTGCTATTGTTTAACTTCGAAAGAAAGAAACGCTCCTATTCTTTGCTGATTGACTTTCTGTCTCCCCTTCTTCTAAGAAAAGGTAAATATTGAAAAGCTCATTTATTCACTTTTCAAATAAGAATATGGTAGAGTCCTGAAGTCCTGAGCTGTAATCGTAGAACTTTGGGCATCTATGGTGAAACGTTTTCTTTGCAACTTGTCTGAAATGCAGACGTGTAAGCACTGAGAGATTCACTGGACCTATCGTGGAGGGCACGGCAGGGCACTGAAGGAGCGTTACTGCTCTCTTCATGGACTGGGCATGAGCTGAAGCCTGTGGCTGACAGGACGGGTGGGCCAGGTCTGGAGCAGCCCTTGCTGTGGCTGTCTTTCTGCTGTCTCTCTTGTTTGTAGGAAACAAAGACTTTGAACAGAGCACTAGATTGCTTGTGCTGACTGTTGAAAGTGGATTCCCAAGCTGTGAAATGGTAGATGGTTTTGTAGAAAGACCTGTCTCATTCTCTGAGGTTCAAGTGTCTCTCGTCTCAGCACAGGGTGTCTCTATTTCCTTCTTCACGTCTGTGTTTCTGTGCTGCTGCCTTCCCTGCTGGCCACCACGCAGAGGAGCCATGGCCTTGTACTGCTGCACGGGCTCACCTTAACCACTGGGTCACAGCTCTAAGCTCTGGGCCAGACATTTTCCTTTGTTGGCAGCTACTCAAGGACTGCTGGCCCTGGTTGCTTCTTAGGCTTTTGTTTAAAACTTGGGCAGTTTTTCATCTTTGTTCTAGCACTGGTGCAGCTCCAGAAAAAGTAGCAGTGGTGGAAACAATGACATTCATTTTTATCACTCTTTCCTATAGCGACATAGTGTTATTCTTCATTTTGCCTGCAGGCAAGGTGAAACACTTCAAGGTCAGCTTGGAGGGAAACCAAAAGGCTTGTGCTGTGCTTGGTCTGTAGTGGTGTTCCCCACAGCAGCCTGCTGCTCTCTAGCTGAGGTGCAAGGCATCCTGATTCAATCAGGAGAAGATTACGCCATCTCTCCAAACCCAGTCCAAAGCAGACAGGTTAAGACATCGGGCTCTTCCTGCCCAAAACCATCCTGGGAAGGAAGTGATTGTGCAAGGGCCTGGATGGAGATATCTGCTGTGAGGATGGAGGAAAGGCAAAAGAGATGTTCAGCACTTTTTCTATCATCCACTTGAATGCAGGGGAAAGGGAGATGCAGACTGATCCTGCAATTGCTTCTGCTTGCCAGTAGCCTGGCAGTCACACAGACCTCTGCCAAGGCTGGTGGGTTCCTGCTGTAGGAAGGAGCAGTCTCAGAAACCTGTGTCTAAATGACCAACTAGAAAGTCAAGCAAGTCTGAGGAATTGATCTGGTTACTGTCTATACTTGCATACATGACCATACCAAGTGTTATTTTAGGGAATGGCAATATTTTCCATTAAAGAGATTAAATAGAGGATGTAAAAAAGTAAAACCAAAAATACTTTTGCGGTGTTTCTAAAGAAAGAACAGGAAGAAAAAGATGCATCTGAAGGTTACCCTGGGCCTCTGAGTGTAAACCCTTCCCCTCAGCAGCTACTGCTCTGAGTGAAGTATATTGCCTTGTTGGGGAAGAGGCGCTCATCACTGGGCCACGTGCAAGGACATAATAACCCGGCATAATGAAAGTTAAAGGATTGGGTAAACCCTGCTCTTGGTAAGGGGCACAGGGGAGGGAGGAAAGAAGTCCATGGTTTTGGAATCTGGCTTCTAGTGTGGTGCTGGATGCAGAAAGTAAATAGACTTTGTGTGAGTGCAGGCCTAATAGGAAATGAGTGTCTGCCCACGCTTGGCTACCTGGAAAGTGGTGGCCATGCTGGCCATACCCTGCCCTGGCTCAGCCACAGTTGCCTGATTGTACATGGCATTTGGAGCTGAAGCTCTGGCTCAGGCTTCACTGCTGCCCAAATACTTCTGCCTTTGCTTTCTTCTTCTCTCCTTTGAGGAGCCCGCAAAGCTGCTTTGTTGCTCTTTTCCTCAGATGGGGGGTTGATGCTGCCCAGCAGCATGGTTCAAACCTGTGTACCAACACTAGAAGTAGAGTTGCACTTCAGAGTGGCACTAGCATTTGCTCTTTTCTGATGACAGAATTTGCAGTTTAGGGCCATGCAGGGTCATGTGGTATCACTTAACAGTACCCCTCTATGGTAAGTAAGACTTGTAGTCTTACTTCCTGCACTAATTCAAGATCAAGTAAGCTTAATTATCTCTTGGCACCTCTGTGCCCTTCCTGTCTTTAAAGCTATTTAAAAAATAAAGCATGAGCCATTTTCATGCCCATGAGTGGATCTGACAACTTACCCTTCTACTTACCTATTTTGATACTTTATGGAATCTGCTATGGCTGAATGTTCTGGTTCATAAACTCAGTTTAAAAATAAAATATGTATTTGGTGATTCAAATATGCTGGTTTGTTAGAACTTTAAAAGTTCTCTTTGAAAGAAGTCTCTTCTTCTCTCCATTGCTAGAGATCACAAGGATTTGTGATCTAGAGTTCATTAATACTGCCTGCTCACTCCCCCAAACACTAAATCCTAACTTCTAGTAGAGCCTGTCTGTGTGACAGGGAGACTGCTAAGAGAAAAATGAACAGAAATGCTTCTGTATATGAGCGAGCTGGAAGAGGTGTTCCCTCCATCACCGGCTGGGCCACTGAGCACAGAGAGGACGCACTGTGGGAAGGGAAAGGAGCTTGGTGCTTCAGCGAGGAGGAATTAAAGATTTGCAGGGAAAGTTTCTAATGTGGACCTGGGGAGGGCCAGAACACACAACTGAGTCATGGTAGCACAGCTGCCTCTGAACTTCATTTTACACCTCTCCTTCTGTGGTACAGTGCTGCCAAAAGAGACGTTTTAGGTGGTTGTGCTCCGCACCCTAAGGCAGAGCCTATGATGATCCCTGCAACACCTCCAGCGAGGAGAGGTTGGCCTGCGTCTTGCATCTCTCATTTCTTCAAAAGCAGGTGAGCAGGACAGAGCCAAAAGGCAAGTGGACAGGCCCCAGCTGGCTTAGCCTGATACGGCTTGGAAAGGGATGAAGCCAGTCTGGCTTGTGCCAAAGAAGTAACTGGCCCTGGGCCATGATTGTTTTACCCTGATGTCTGAGCACAGACGTGCAAAACCTCCTTCATATTGCTACGGAATTGCTCTCAATGTTAGTAAGCCAAACTCAAGAAATCATTATCTCTTCTTTCTGGCCTTCAAACTCAGTGGGAGGCTTCCCAAGCCCAGTTTATTTAAGTCACAAATCTTGGTCACTACTAGGAGCTGCATCTATTTTTTTGATGAAATAGTAAACTAGGATTGTAGCCAACACCTATAAAAGTGGCATTAGTAGAGTTGTAAGAGTCTAATGGCTGTGAGTTTAAACTCCATGTATAATGTAGTAAATTTTACAATCCACATTTTCAGTGTAAAAATGGAAATGAGATACAAGCAGCAGTTCCCTTGAGGTAGTAGTATAAAATCTACAGTAAATTCTTACAGCACTAAAGAAGAAAAGAAAAATAACAGCTAGTTGCTAGCTACTGTAATAAGAGGAGTTTCCTGCTCACCTTATTCTGGGTTATCACTCTGCATTTCTGGCCCTTTTATTTCGCAGGTAGCGGTTAAACCCAGATTTGTTAGTTTTGCATAAAAACCCCTAGTCCAGAAGCGTGTCTGCTCTGAAGAGCTGGAGTCAAGTGGTCTTGCCACAAAGAGGAGGGGTGCTGCAGAACAGAGCAGAACAGGGAATTGCCTTTCAGCTTAGGCACCAGCAAAGATGGCACCAGTATGATCTCAGCAGTGACCTGCAGTGGTGGCTTTGGGAAGGGGAAGCTGTGGTGCTACAGAGAAGAACGAGACTAGGCTTTGCCAAATGCGGTAAAAACAGTACTGGGAGATCCTGTTCTAGATTTACCTTCACGTGGCTCCGCTTGCACAGAGAGAATTACTATTTCACTGAACTCACAAGTGTAATAGGCTACTGTGGGTTAGAGTTTTTTCTGTGCAAAACTGAAAGCTATTTTTCCTCAGACAGGGGGATGCTTTACTGGCTATATTGGAGACACTGCTGTACTGATTTGATTGTCTGTTCAGAGAAACCTTGTCTGGTAATGACAACCTGACTGGATTTGTGAAGTAGTGTGCTAAAATATTCTGCAGGAAAGTGAGTATGCTCTTTTGGCAGCTATAAAGGAAAGTCAATTCTGCTTGGTTTTCCCTCTGGGAAAGAAGTCATTCTGCATGGGATGCTTTTCCTTTTTATCTGCCCTGCCAGCCTCCAGGGCTTCTGGGGAATCGCTTCTAGGTATGTAGACCTGAGAAGACGTGTGTGAGCTGGTTCCCCACCTGCCATGAAGCAGGGAGCCAGAGGCTGCAGATGCCCACTCTGCGGCCAGCATAGCCTTTGATGCAAGGCTGCCCTTTCTGCCATGTCCCCTCAGCCAGCTTTTCCCACCTGCTGCCCTGTCCCACACAGGGGATGGTGCCACAAGGTGCCTGCCCAGACTGTCAGCAGAAACGCTCATGCTTTCTGTGTCCCAGTCTTGCACGGGCATGACAGATAGTGCAACATCTACTCCCAAATATCTAGATGAATGATTATAAAAAGTGCTATTTTTGAAGACATAGCAGTCGATTATGCATTTGACAGAAGGTTTTAGGAAATAGGCAATGTGGGATGTACTGGGAGGGAAAAAAAAATCAATCTGTGTATTTGTCTTTTAACTAGTTGGAGACACATTGGCACATATTTTTGGCACATTAATGAATTCTGCCTTATTTAATCTCTGCTACTCTTATAATATGAATTTGTGTTCCATTTGGGTGTTAAAAATCACAAAGTCAGGGAGTTAAGTTTCGAGAGGAAGTTATAATCACTTCAAGCTCCTGAGCCGCAATGAGGAGACAGCTACAGTTGTTCTGAAGGAAAACAACCAGACAAAAGCCTTCATAATACACTTAGTAGCACGTCCCTGTAGCTGTACGTGGGTGAGAGGGAGGGCTCTGGGTAGCAGCACAGATCCCTGCAACTTCCTGGCAAACACCACGGCTCAGCTAGGCGCTCCAGTCCAAGCCGTTGGCTGTGCCCGCAGCACACTGGCCGGGGAGCGCCAAGAGCCCCAGCAAGCACGTGGGGGGCTGGAGGGTGCCCTTCTTCAGAATAAACTTTGCCAGTTTATTTCCATCTCATTCTGTCCTGCTTTAAACTTGGAAATGCTCAGTGCTCCTTATCAATGACTTATTTTCAGTAAATGTAATTATTTTTCCTTCTTTCCTCATTGTACTTCCACTTTTAATTTTTATTTTATTTTCTAAATTTGGATGAGTACAGAACCGCCACGTACAAAAGATCTTAAAGTTTAACAAAAAGTGGCTTGAATAAGAAAACACTTTATCTTCTGTGGAATAAGGATCTGTTACTTTTTTTTTTTACTATTATTCTCCAAGAGTCCATGTTTAGGAAAACAAAAGGGTAAAATTTAGAGAAAACAGCACTGTTTTGAGCATGAGTAACAGCGCTGTAGCTGGCATCAGCACTAACAGAAGTTGGAGAACTAGTTCATTTCTAGGGTGCTAAACTTGCTTCCGTGGTGTGTTAGGGAGGACACCTGGGTCAAAGCTGGCTGCGCTGGGCTAGCTGAGGACTAGAGGCTAGTGGCACATCTTGGAGTTTTAACTGGAGGTGGCTTACGTTTTCCATAGTGCAGTTTCATTGAAATCAGTATATTTCACGAGAGCAGGTAGATTGTTGATATTTGCTAGATAAAAAAAAAGTACTGGTTGTTTTTTTTCCCCTCATGCTTAACAAAACAATTTTGTTTTGACAGTGTCAAAATAACAGGCTTTCAGAGAATTGTTTAGAAAACTAAGAAATATGATTTTGTCAAAACCAAATTTTTTCTGTGTGAAATTGTCGCTTTTGAGTAAAGGTTTGATCTGAAGTTTCTAGAAAAACTTGAGATAAAATGGGGTGTTTAATTCTGAGTAATTTTGTCTGATTTCCAACGTTTTGTACTATTGATCATGTTGTCCTTTCATTTCACAACTCCCTCCTTCTACCTGCTCATCCTCGTTAAGGTTGATTCATAAAAGCACATAGAACTTAAATTTATTTTACAGGAAACACTGCAAATTTGGTATTTGGTTTGCCATTTTTTGAGACAAAATATTTTGAAAACATCATCAACAGCAATGTTAGACACAGAAATTGTTTTTATTTTTATATATTTTTTTTTCTGTCTGACAACAAAGCCAAATTCCAAAATCAGATCAAATTTTTCATGAAATGTAAATGTTGAGGTCTGGTCTGCCTTAGGGTTTTTGGTATTTTTCCCCCTATATTTCAGAAAGAAAGGGATTTAGAAATAAAGTTATGAATGATTTCATTAGTGCTAAGCTGACGTGAAAATAGTTTTTAATCTATGAGAAAATCTAAATTTTCCTGAGGCTTGGAAGGGAGTAGAGGATGGTGTGAATTCTAGCTTCTAGCTCCATACAGTGTCAAATACAGAAATTCGGCTGATCCTCAGGCCGTGTGATTTTTCACGAATGAGGAGAAAGGAGGGGACGAGGCCAAGTTTACAACACAGAAAGTGGAAATGTAGAAAATCCAAATACTGTCCAGGCAGATGCCGATGGCCTGGGAAGCGCTCCCCTGGGGGTTTGTGGGCCTGGTATGAGAAGGGCTTACGCTGCTGCCCTCCCTGTGGAGTCACCTTGTCAACGGCAGGGTGGATCCATTTCTGGCCTAGCTATTGGGAGCCCACGTGCCCCACTTGCAGCCTCACGCACAAGCACTTAGCGATTTCGTTTTATGTGAAGTCCAGCTGTCCTCATTCTTTGAAGTACCTTCTCGAACATTAACAGATGTTCAGTATCACTTTGCTGCTGTAATCAGGATGTCCTTGATCTTCATTACGATGCACTGTACCTCTGTGAGTGACTCTGTGTGTTTTCCCCTGGTCCTCTGGAAGATCGCAGGCATGTAGGAAGCTCACTCTAGTCCCCAGGCAGATTTGGATGTCTGGCTCACATCCCGTCTCTCTCTCAGTCAGCCAGGGCAGAACAGAAAGTGGCTGCTCAAGTTCATCACCAATGTACCCTAGGAAAAAATGTTGATTTTATTTGTAGAGGTATTTGGGAAAGCCTGCATGTCTGTATAGGTTTGTTCTATCTGATGTCTGAATTGCTGTGCTTTCTGTTTCTTGCTGTTACGTTATTTAAATTCCTCCTTATTTTGTGATTTCTTTTTAAGGAAGGTTTGATACTTCTGGAGGTTGGTAAAGCGGCACAGATCAGCTTGTTTTCAAGACACTGATTTTAATCTGATCTAGCTCACCAGAAACAATCATTTAATGACTATTCAGTGTATTTAAAATGAGTAAATACTCTCATCCCATTTCCCCATAGAAAAGCATTTTATCAGAACTTATATAGAGGAAGCGCCACTGTATGAACAGTATCCATTGGCAATGGGAGCAGCACCGGCCTACGGGCGCTGTTGCCATCTCCACTGGTACCCTGTAGACAGTTTATTCGCTTCTGCGCCTCAAGTGCCCTATTCCTCCCCCAGCAGTAGTCTTCCCATTAAATGAGAGGTGTACCTCTTGGCTTCTGTTTGCCTTTTCACTGAAGTAGATTGTGTTGCTACTAAATAACGGTACTTGTGCTACTGCTGATAATGATGGGGACAGTCATGCTTTAGTGCAAACATAGTAATAAGAAAGTTATGTATTTAATTTACTGTAGTTTATTACCTATTGAATTAATGTCCCATGCATGTGGAACGTGCTAAGAGTTTGTCTGAGTTGCTTGGTAGGCAGGTTTCCCTGAGTTCACCTCCTTTATTGCCTTAGTTTAATATGGATAATGGATACTCTCTTTCTAACACCAATGAATGCTGTCCTTGTCTTCCTTCATTATTTCAGTTCTCTGTTACACTCACTCCTGTGAGGTACCTGCTGCAACAGGTGCTGGAGGACCTGTGGTGGCTTCAGGCCTAAATCCTGCACAGCCTCAGCCCTTTTCTCCATCAAGCCAAGATAGTGAGCATTTACTTTTTTTCTATGAAAATAGAGGCTCCTTCTAAATGTGCAGGTTTTCTGAGGATATAGGATGATTTTAGTGAGTTTTACAAGTCAATCTATTAGTTTGCTAAAACCAATCAAGAGTGAGTTCCTTACTAAATCACAGTCCCTCATTCTGTTCTGGACAACGCTAGTGGACCAGAGCAAACATTTCGAACTCTATTGTCAGATGATCAGTATTGACTGTGTTGAACAAACTCTCATGACGTGATATTTTGATGACCGTTTCCTAATCCCTACTATGGATTTGTAGAGCACAACAGTGTCCTCCAAATTGTTTAGCTGTTGCGTGAAGGAGCTGTGGTGCTGGGACTGCAGCAACTACTGTTCAACCTCAGTTCAGGACTGACACTGAACAGAGGTACACAGGGATGTTGTACCTCTATGAAGGGGTCCTGCTGGGTGATTTTGACACAGCTTTTGTTCTTGAAATGCTCTGTGTCCAACAGAGCCTGGAAGGTTTGCAGGGATGCTGCTTGTGTCCTTGGCACAGGGTAGGGTGAAGTATTTTGGGAAGAAGTGTGCTACCTTTAAAGTTACTGGACTCTGAGATTTTGGCTGGTATTCTCAACTCAGGCAATGCCAGCCTTGCTAATGCAACTCAGTAACACAACTTGTCAACAAGGGGAAAAGAAGGAGCAAGTGTCTTACTAGGGAGGACTTTTTGAACATGTCTTTTGCCCTTGGCTATCAAAGCAAGCTCATCCTGGCGAAAGAGCAGTTAGATGCCATGCAGTGTGCTGCGCACTAGTGTGACTCAGCCTGTGACCCAAGGCACGTTGATAAAACAAGATCTTGCCCACAGGGATGGAAAGGGGCCCATTGCCCATCTGGAAGCCTGGATGCTGCCTTTGTGACTCATTTGGGTCTAAGGTGAAACTCTCTGTTCCAAGAGAATGATGGAGAAGCGTGTCCATTGGCTAAGATTTTCAGGTAATTTCTTTGGAGATAAGTTATACATGGAAGACTCAATGGGCGTGAGCTTGGAGTCTTTATAATTACCCAGAGATTTGTGATCTGAGCAAGTAGGTTGCTTCTTGTCTTCTCTTGGGAGTTTTCCTCCTCCTGCATGAACTCTTTGACATCTTTCCTGTGTAGAATTCAGAAATGTTTTTGGAGACACAGGAGCTTCAAGGTAAAAAATGAAGGGGAAGGTAGGACCAAGCAACAAAACACCATCAAATACCAAGCTAATAGATCTCTAAAATCAATATTCATCTACTGAGACAGCACAACTACTAATTGTAATTATTGCCTGGCATGAGGACTGGACAGCTTTACCGATCTGGGATGGAGCAGGGTATGCGCAGAGCTTTTGGGAACTTTTGTTTGCCATTTTACCTCCGTAGTTGGTGAGTTTGTGAATTCCTGCAATGTTCATGTGTTCAGTTAATGCTTATATGCTTAGAGTACTAAAACAATTGCTAGGTTTGGGCCAGGACAGGATTTTTCACCTGGGTCAGAGTTTAATTTTTTTGTACTCTATAGTGTAGGGCCTAAGTTTGTTCAATATCTGCATAGGGAAGGTCTTTAGTTCTTTTTCTCTCTTAGGGATTGTTATAGTTATGGGGCTTAGTCCTTTTACTACATGACTTTAAATTTGATGCAGGGTGGTTTGCAACACACAGCAGGTGGAGACATTGGAGAACCCCTTTTAATAGTTATATAGAAAATAACTGATGGAATAAGTGGCTGTAGTTGCTAATCTCCACAATATGTCATGGATTGAAGCTTATAAAATCCTTGTAAGGTTTTCATACGTAAATTACTGACATATACTAAAAATGAAAATATATGTCATACTTCCGTATGTATGATGTCTTGAAGCATTTAAGGCACTTTTGATTGCTGTAAGTTATATCTGTGAGAGAAACAGAGAGACAACTTCTAAAGCTCTGGAACAATGATCTCTTTGTGAGATGCAGGATTTGTCTTCTACCTTAGTGATATGGCCCTAAAGGATATGTATTTGTGGAGAGAGTGAATTTCAAAATAGGCAGTTTTGCCTGGTAAAGGTAAAGAGCATCTCCAGTGGGCTGGAGCCTGCTCTGGCAGTACCACTTGTCCCAGGAATGGAGTTATTCGTTCTTTAAATAAAACTTCATATGAGAATATGCTATGTGGAGTCAGATCTGTAATAGCAACAAGGAGCTCTGGGGTGTGTTCACACAGTCGTAAGAAGCCAATATTTGAGACTGGAAGTGCATTTAGGCTCATCTCAGGTTAGACCATTGTGTCAGTTTACACTACAGCAGTCTTTAAACAGTTGGTACTTATTATTAGCCAGATTGAATTAGGTGCTGTACAAGAACGGAACATAAAGACAGGCCCTGCCCAGAGAAAACTTTATATGGATGTGACTGCTTAAGGTTTTTTTTATTTTATTTTTATTTGAAAATAAATACATAACAGCTGCTGCTGTTCCAGAGGAAAGATTGAGCCTATGAAATATCTGGCTTATATAAAAGTTAACAGTTCTTTTAAGTTGGAGTCAAGTGATGGAGTGGGTGTGAAGGGGTGGGAAAGTACTCAAATTACCCACAACCCTGGACTAGCTGGGTTTTCCTGCTAATCAGATCAGCAGTGAAACTGTTAACAGTGTTGACATTCACATTGTCATCATTAAACTGCAGCCTAAACACTCCCTTTTGATTAAAGGCAGCATCTTAAATCTCTCCTCACTATTGTTGGAGTGTTCCAGCAGCTCGAGCCAGAAGTCTGCTTGGAAGGTTTCCTTTGTAACAAGAGGACTAAGAAACTTCCCTGTCACTGAAAATAGCTGAGAACTTGCTTTCCTTTGCATGGGGCAGGGTGAATCTTGCCAGTTGAACCTGCAATATTTTTTTTCCTTCTGTTGAGAAAGTGCTGAGGATGTGACTGCCTATTCTATGACTTGGCTGCACACAAAGGCAATGAGAGACAGATGATACTTGACTTTTGCCCACAGTTCAAACGTGGGTTTAAAATTACAGGTGCAAGTTTTGTGGTTATAAATTGCTGTTGCAAAAAGGGGAGACAGCCCTGAAATAAACTGTGCCATCCACTTTAACAGTGGGAAAGTGTACATGCATGAGGGATGGTGCTGGAGAAAAGTTATCATCTTGTAACCACCTGTCCCGCTGCAATGGGACCCTTGGAGATAATTAAAGACAAATATGTGTTCAAACAAAAGGCAGGAGTTCTGCCTCTCCACTCCTTCCTTTTCATTTAGTCAAAAAAAAGGCAGTATGTTTGGTTTTTTTGTTGGATGTGTGGTTTTTTTTTTTCTTTTAAATAATGTGGAGCAAAGTGCATTTGTCCGTGTGTGAAACAAAACTCAGCTAAACCCAAAGCCATGTCCTGGGACACCCATCCAAAAAAGAGTTTGAATGGAACATTGGCATAGTCTGACCTGCAGTGGTAGTGCCGTGCCTCATTACGGGAATCGCAGAAACCATGAGAAACCAGAGCGCAGCCCTGGGTGGGGTGCAGCAGTGGTAGATTTTATAGGGTGCCACGTGTATTGGAAATAAGGTCATAAATGTGCATAAAAATTATCATCTTCAACTTAATAGAATGAGTCAGGGTAAATAGGGAAATACGAAAACACATTCTCGGCTTGTTTTATTGAATAGGGGTTTGGCTCTAGAGCTGTGGTCATTCTTTTTGTGGAAGGATTTTTCTTTTTCTTGGGATATGTGTGTGACAGGGAGGACACATTTAAAAAAAAAAAAAAAAAANTAATTTAAAAAAAAAAAAAAAAAAAAAAAAAAAAAGCCTCAATCCATTTATATTCTTCCTAAAGAGTTCAGCACTATTGCTTTGTGAAGTCCTACCCAGTCTCTCTCTCCACTGAGTAAGTGTTTGCAAATGTTCTTTGCCCTCTTGTAAGCTCACCTTCCTGCTTGGGGAAGCCAGGAGTCTCCTGCCAGGACACTCACTTCAGGGTCACTTCTGGAAGGCTACGGGCACAGGCAGATGCAGCTCACATCTCCCCCCAAAACATTCTACAGAAGCGTGGGCTTGGGGATTTGGCAGGGTTGGAGACAATTTCTCTCTCCCCTTAGTGCTGTGAGTGCCAGAGGAAAGGAGAATTAACATCTTTAGAGAAAGTTAGAGTGGAAAACATTAGAAAATCTTCATAGGAAACTGCTGGATCCACTCATCTCACAGTATCTTGCTTGATTGTGTGGAAGTATCTCTGGCCTCCAGGCTTCTAATAGTCACCAGAAGTTGTAAACAAGAGTTTCGTGCACATCAGTGCTTTCTACTAAGGAAACAACAAGCAGCAAATCCTGTCCTATGCAACTCCGTGGTAGGTGGTGAGCGCTGTTCTTGGGCCCCAGCACTGTGACCATGCATGGTCCCCATACACGTTATGCCATCCTTTGCTCTTTGAAGTCCCAAATAACACCTTCTTGTAAGGGGAAAAGTTGGGGATATCTCTCTTTCTCTATTGTTCAAAAGTAGTGTGGTCCTCATGGTGTCCTGGGGAGGTTTGATGCTCCATATGCCACTGCTGCCTTCTGAAGCATGACAGATGCAAAAGGTCCTTTCACGTTTACCATGGTGGCATGATAACAATGTGTGTCCCTGATTACTGGCAGCGTATCACTCCCAAGGTTATGGAGTGCAAATGATTCTGTAGCCATAAGAAATTAATCTCAATGTTCTCTGGTTTGTCAGTCTATATATAATTGGTCACATTCAAATTTCCGTCAGGCCAGTGAAAATTAAGAATAATCCAGCTGAGTTTATAATTACTCAATCTAGCATATTGGTTAGCCAAATACAGTGTCTGCCTCTCTGTATGTATATATTTATTTATACATATATCTAAAAGTAGATATCTGTATATATATGTGTGTGTGTGGGTATGAAAATGCTCCATTCTTCAAAACACTTTTTTTCAAAGATGGAAAGATACCAAGAGGATGATACTGGAGGGACAGTAACCATGGTAGGGGGGAAGAAGATGATGATGATTATGGACAGTATGGAAAGAAGGGGGGAAATAATATTTTAATCTTTCTGCATTCCAGTTTTTGTGTGTGCCTGCACTATTTTGTTTGGAATATATTGTCATAGCAGAAATAAAAGCAAAGATATTTACTCAAGGCAAATGAAATAAAACCATGATGCCTTAAAACAGTAAAATGCAAAACATGCTGGCGGCATTGACCTCTTCCTGCTTTACCTTGACAAAAAAAAATAAATAAAAAAGGTAATATTCCTGGAAGGCTACTAGTGCTGTGACCTGCGCTAATTAATCTGCCCATCAGATCCGATTAAGCACTTCCAAATCTGGCAAATTGCCACTCTTCTTGAGACACAAATGTAAATAAATATGAAGGTGGTAAATCATAGCCCTCCAGCGATGTCTCCGTCAGCAGCCACGAGCAAAGAGCAACTGATATTGAGCCTTCAAACGCTCTGTGCCTGATAATAAAAACGTTCTTGTGTGCAGGGATGAAGCTGAGCAGATCACCATCTGCTCAAGCCTCTCTGCTATCTGGCAGCTCGTGCGCCTGCTGAAAGACCATCTCTCCTGGACACAAGCCCAGTCAACCAATAGGTACAGGGCCTAAGGGCAGGGCAGCGTCCACTGGGGGTGCAGGTTTTCCCACATGCCTTAGTGTGGAGGTTTGAGGCAGGATTCACATACAGTGCTTGGTTACCGCTTGGTCTTGATCTCTCCTGGGAGAGCAGAAGAGCTGCAAAGCCACTAGAAGGGGCTGTGCTTGCACTGGGAGGGGATTTGCAGGTGTTTTCCAGAGCCGGTTGATTCCTCTGCACCATTTGCTGAATGAGGGCAAATCCCTGTGAGGGCAGCTATGGAGCTCATTCCCCATGCTCATGGCAGCAAGCTGCAGCTTCCCGTGGTGCCTGGCCTGGCCTGACACTGCAGCAACCGCAAACTGGAGTTGCACTTTAGAATAGGTCACTACAATAGCACTAGTGTGACTGCACGGCTTATAACCCCCTCCTGGCTTTGAGACTATCTGGTGCAGCAGAGACTTCTAAATAACGTGTATTCCAATTGGTGAAATACTTTGATTTGATCCTTTGGTCTGAACCATAAAATTATTTCCCTAGCTTGTCGGCCTTGGTGTACCATTAAGCATTTAAGAGTTTGAAAGTCTTTATGGGAAAGGACTGAAGTTATTCCAGGCAAGGTGATGTTATCTTCAGTTACCCACAGTGGACTGCAGGGGTTGATGAATCAGTCCCGCCTATTCTACTTGTGTACATACAATAAAACACAACCAAGTATAGATGAATATAGTTCAGAAGCTCTGACTGTGCTTATAAAACAGTGGAGTCCTAAGAGTTTATAAATAACTTGAACCAGCTTTACTTTCAATCGCCTTGCTAGAGACAGTTAATTATAACAAGGGACTTCAAAGTATGTAGAAAAGGAGAAGTCTAATGAAGGGGGGGGACAGGGAGGCAGTATATCAAAGGCCCTCTTTCTGAGTGTTCAGATGTTGGAGCTGTATGATGGCTGTAACAGTGTCCCTGGTGCAGTGGAAGCCGGCTGGCTCATGCACAGATGGTAGGATTTCCCTTTCCACACAGACTTTGAAAGGAAAGGTGAACTGGTGATGCTGAGGAGTGGTAGTCGCAGTCCCAGAGAGGCTAGTACTGAAATCAAGCTTTTTAAAAGGCATTTAGGTCACAGTTTTCTGAGACTTGTGTGAAACAATTTGAGGGTGGTTTAAATAAAGATCTCATATCTTCATGTACCTGAGAAACGGCCTGGTTTTCAGAGGTGCTGAACCCACACTTGACAAATGATTGATTTCTTTACAGAAATCCTTTTCTTTGTGTTGCTGCCTCTGAAGTTTAATCCTGGGTTGTAGGTGGTGCGAAAGCCTGTTTAGTGGAAAAGAAACGTCGTGGTTTGGGTTTTTTTTCCTCCCTCTGCATTATACAATAGCATCGAAATTACTTTGAGAGAGAGAAAAGTGATCTAAAGTTAAAACAACACCATTCCAGTAGGGAATAATTTTCTCTGCCCTGCCATCTACATGGAACATTGCTGGTATAGAGGTACAGGGTTCCCTGCAGTTTGGGAAGCCACTCCCTGGGGTCAACAGGACTCTGCTTTTCCTTGTGCATGGCCAGGCTTGAAGGTCTGTATGTTTCTCTTCCCCAGAAAAGTCTGCCCTCCAGCAGGGAGGAGTTTGATTGCTGGGCAGCCTGCTGCCATCGCATGCTCCTTTTTGCAGGCAATAGGTGCTTGTTACCATTCACTTATTACACATTTTCTGCATCCCCTGTCACCAGAATAGGGATCATGCAACCTACTCTTTCTTCTACTGTTGCCTTTGAGCAAACAGCCGAAGACTAAAATAGGGCAGTGTTGAAATAGGGAGAGCCAAGAAGCTTACAGCACATGTAGCTGGATGAGTCTGATGCAGTATTTAACCTGCACGTGTCTAGTTCAAGCGAACACCCTTGCCTGTTTTAAGGGAGCAAATGGAGACAGAGGTCGCTGGAAGGAGGGAGAGGCAATGTGCTGCCAGAGAAGTGGGTGCTTAGGTCATGAAGGGTGTCTCCTTCAGAGGTGAGGCTGAATTGGAGCATGTGCTGGTGAGACTCCATGTGTGGCTGCCTTAATTCATACCCCTGTGTGACTGGCAGCTGCAGGGTGAAAGGAGTGCACAGCTACAGGTGATGTCCCACCTGGCAGATACCAAATTCATTTGTAGAAACAAGTCAGTTGTGATGTTCTTCTTGAAGATATACACGTCAGGTTTGGATGAAAACTTGACAGCACATTTTCTCCTAGACATTGCTGTCTCACCTGCAGGCTGCTGGATTTTCAGGAAGTCAGTCCAACTCTACAGGTTGGAACAAAGTCAGGTACCACAGGGGCTTCCAGTATCTGTGCCATGACAGTGGAAGGGCTGGCAGCCTGGCATGATGTGTGGGATTTTGAATGAGAGATACAAGCCCTCTCTTTGGTCTTCCTACTCATCCAAGGCAAATACAACATGATGCAGCCATGAAACGATATTAATTCAAAGCTTATGTTCCTAGACTGAGTTTGATCCATGGAAGTAAGAAAGGCCCCTAGCCTTCAAACTATGTTGTGCTTTGAAAATGCTCCTGTTCTGCTTTGTAGTCTCTGTGGGAGATGCAGGCTCCAAACCAGGGACCTGTGAACCTGTCCACGCCATGGCAAGTCTTCAGTCCTGCTAGTTGTCTGTTTTCATGAATCGTCGCAAAAAGATTCCTTTGCTGGTGGACCTCCTCCTCCCATAACTTCACAATGCTCTGAGCAAATATTTCATTAAATACAATCAAACAAGTATCTGACACAATAGGGAGATGTTTGTTAATTCATTGGTTCCTGGAGAAAGCAAGCCTTGAATACATTGTACATCCTCTTTATAAAATATGTGCTATGGAATGCTGTCTCTGGGAAAATATATTATAATCCATTAGCCTTGTAGGAATAATTAAAAAAAAAATAAATAATCCACACCAGTCTCAGCCAAATCACATAAAACTGACACCTCATGTTTCATAAATGGATTAAGCATAGTAGAGCAATTGTCCTTGGCTGTAGGTCCATGTCCTTATGTGACAGTATTTTCCACACAATTATTTCATCATAAAGGTGTTTACTAACATTATGTTCCTTGCGATGGTTTTTAAGAACGTTCTTTAGGAACAGTTCCACTTAAGAGTCTTAAATTACTAGTTGTTGGGGGTTTTTTCAGACACGTACACATTGGTACTTGTGTTTATGAATGTATTTTACCATTTCTGTTTTGCTATGTTGTGAATTAGTAGATCATGTGAGACTCAAAAGAGAATTAGGTATATTTTTTCCTCTAGACCTGATAGTAAATTAAAATCTATTTTCATCAACATCTACAGTATTTTTGGAGTTGTTTCTCTGTGAAAGTTAAAAAGTAATCAGTTCCCTGTCTATTAACTCTATTTGTTTTAAAACTGTATCGATATGTTTGAGAATTTTCTGTGTCTTTCCTCAGTTTGACAGGTACTACTGCAATGACAGTTTAAATGGAATTTTTGATTTATGAAAGGAAACATTTTAATCTTTGCCGTGAAACCCACATTTTGGTGAAGTTCATCACCCATTTTGTGTAAAAGCTTTCATTTTCCCACAAAGGTTGTCTTTAATTAAAGGAAAAAAAACAGCTATAGATGCAAAGAGTTCCACAGATTTCAAGAGGAAGAGTGGGAACAGAGACCTCTTAACCTCTTGCTCCCAAATCTCAAGTGTCTCATAATGCTAACATACCTGGAAAAGGGGAGGACAGATGTTCTGCTTCTGGGTTAGCTTCAGCTCAGTGCCTGTAAGCTTTCATGTAGCTACCTCGATCAGAAGTGCTGCTTCCTCTCTTGCTCCTTGAGGCTGCTTGTTCAGGTTGGCAAGAGAGCTAGCACTCTGTAAAACATGCCAGGCTCTGTGTAGCATCATTTTTTCCACTTACTCTTTCCTGAACCTACCTCTTCCAGAGAGACAGAGAGCAATAGCTGAGCTTCAGTGGGGACAAACTTGAAGCTCTCATTGGCTCTTGAGAGTGAATTTACTTTGTCTGAGGAGTAAGAAGAAATTGAGCAAGTGCCGTTTGTGCATTCGCCCAAGTTGTCTTCCTCAAATTGCCCACTTCCTGGATTCAGCTCTCCAGGGAGGGACCGTCACAAACAGACAATTTCATATTCAAGTAAGCAGACGATAGCATTTGTGTTTAATCTTGCTTGGAGTTGTCAGCTCTAATTAAAATGGATTTTCTCTCTCTCTCTTTACCATTTTTACTTTGCCTTTTATACCATCCTCACAAATTCAAATTCTTGTTATGGAAAAATTGTCACCAGGAAAAAACTACCCAGACTCAGTGCCAGTGATACCAAAGTTAAAGAGATTTTAAAAGCAAATAAAATATTACAAGTGGGTACGAATATTATGTGGTATGGCACAAAAAGCCATACTAGGGATCAGCTATTAGTTAGAGAGTTCCAGGTTATTATTTACCTAAGTAAGTCATTTTCGTAATGGTTGAAAAAAGAGTAAAAATTGAAGGTTTTTTCTCTCTCTAAATGAGCATGTTTTTCTTGGTCTAAAAAACAACAAAAGCTTTATGAACTCAAGAAATGAAGAGCAAGAGCTCTTCTTGTTTGCACCTGCCAAGCCACACTGAAGTCAGCAAGCTGGCATGGGTATAAACCCAGAGGGATGTCAATCTTTGCATTTTCTCACACTTACTGCTTGAGAGGCGGAGTGATAGATCTCAAGCCACAAAAATCTGATTCCAGATTTCTAGGTGTAGATGCTCTGGAACATCAGACAAGGTGAGCTCTTGGCAGCTCTGAGTTTGGCAAGCCCCAGAATGTTTTGGAATTCAGAGAAGGATTTTTATGACTAGATATTAATTTTGAGCCTAAAGCGATCTGCTGCTTGTGTAGAACTTGGTTATAATCCCTCAATGTTAAACATAGACATTTCTGGTTTGTTGACCTGTTATAAAATCACAAATTGCTTGCTAGTTTTGAATCTGATTAGTAGACCAGATTCTAGCTGCCCTCCAAAATATATGACCAGTTGTCTCTGGCTTTTCAAAATTAATTAATTTGTCTTTCTAATAGGAAAAACCTTCTTCCCTGCCCTCCTGAGATGCACAGGGAAGTTAAAGTCAGACCTCACGCATGGCTAAAGGCATGATTTGCTGCTGTGCTTGGATGGTTCATAGTATAGGTCTACTATGAATGTGATGAAGGGAGCAGTATTAGATGTTGGAGTCTGGAGCTCAAAAGATATGAAGATTTTAATGCAAAATCTCTTCTATTTCTTCTTCTCTAAATGTTGCCTTTTTCAGAGATCCTAGGGCGGATAAAATTGGTAGACTACCCTACTTAAAAATTCCCCTTTTTGCCTGAAGAAGGTTTCTAATGTTCAGTTCTAATGTCCCGTGATGCTTGGTCTTGAAAACACGTAGCACTTGGCACTCTTACGTAGCAGTTTCTGGAAAACTTTTCACTATGACACTTCCTTTCATTAAAGCCAAGTTAAGAGAAAAATTTTAAAAAATAATTGTTGTGTGTTTCCCAAGTGGCATTAATGCCAGGTAAAAACAAAAATGGAGGCAGAGAAATGATTTTTGTAAGCGCGTTGATAGGAAGAACTGCCGTAAGTCTGGGCCCCAGCTGGTTCCCACGCTGAGGGGATTCTCCTTCTCTCGGAAGGATACCTGCGCGATAAACAGGCATACGTGAGGTGCTGCTTGGTGTGATGTGAGGGCTGTCTGAGAGTTAGTGGACTGGGTTGAACTGCTTGCTATGTATTATTCACTGCAGTCTAACATCGAGTTTTGGCACCACGGTACAGTAGCAGCTTTTACACAGTGAACAAGAGAAAAAGCGTGTCTGAATTTTTCCATAAAAAGTCAAAAAGCCTTTGTGTCTGAAACTTATACAGAGATAGTAATTCAGAAGAACTTCGGCATTGATTAAACAGGTCACATCTGATGTATTATGCATAAATGAGCCTAAAAAGTGCCAGTCTTCAACAAACAAAGCAAATACAATGAGGTGATATACGTTTCTTCTTGAAAACCAGCAGTCACTTGGACTCAACAGAGAGTAATTAATACAGCTGTAACAAGACACGCTATATAATTCCATGAATACTTAAGGCTAGAATGAAATAATATCCTATATTGGTCTTGAACCACAATGAATAATATGATTATTTTTACTTTGTAAGAGGTCACAACAAATGTTTGAGATTTAAGCTGCCATAACTACAAATTTAGCAGAAAGTAGGCATTTAATGATAGATTTCATTGCTGTGGTTTAGGTTTTATTTTGAATGTTTGTTTTGTCTTAAAAACACTAATGCTAAAATGTTGTCTCAAATCTTTATTTTCAAATTACTTATTATATCACCATAAATTACAGGGTGCAGTAAAAGCCAGATTTAAAAGGAGACATACTTCACTTTCTCATATTTCTAAAAATAGCGCAGTGCTTATGAAATGCGAATCGTCATTAAAAAAGTTCTTTTTATACAACTGAAGTTGCTAGTGCTGAACTAGTGGCTTTCCTCCAAGTGTCACAATGGACTGCTCCAAATTTGGGTCTGTAATGGTAGAGGTTAACTTTAGGAAGTCCGAGTAAAACTGTAATCTATAATTCTACCACAATTACAATGTTTTCTCTCAAATGATAGTGAAGTCCCTGGGGTGAATGCTAGCAAATACCTTGCAAAGATGTTCTTATGGCTTTTATTGTTTTGATGCTTTTGCATTTTCAGCCCATGTTATTAGACTCGGCAAAAGACCTGGGCTGCGCCCCAGGACCGTTCAGAGGCTGTGGGTTGCAGCTCTCGGCGCTCAGCCAGACTCAAAGGGTGGAGCACGCAGTTGATAGCGAATTGATGCATATGCCACGTTGACAAGATGACGGGTAAACAAAGCTTAAGGGACACTTGTTAAAATCAACATAGCCAAAACCGAATCTTTTCCGTGATATTTTTAGACGGCTTCAGCCTAAGGAAAGCGTTCACCTGTGTGACCTGAAGAAAAGTCTAGAGAACTGGTTGCTGTTTAACCATCAAAAACCCCATATGTGCATCTTTTTCAGATGCCCTCATCAGTTCTTTCCTTCCGGGCATATTTTTGGAAGACTCGCACATCTCGCCCTGCGAATCACAGTATCCTGCCGGCTTGTCACAGTGAGGTGGGACCAACATATGCCAACTCTGAACCTAAATCATATCTAGTAGGTGTGACATGAGGGCTGCCGGCAGCCAATGCTCCTTTATTGGGCCACTGAAGGAACTCTGTGTTACTGCTGCAAGTGCTGCTACTTGTTCCCTCAGCTCAAGCTGTAGTCCATGTCAGGGGGAGCCTGAAGGACATAGCAATTAGAATGTTACCTCTACCCAGGAGTGAAAAGAGCTGGGTGCCCGCCAGCCTTTAAACAGAGAGCTCTGGTGCAAACAGGATGACCCTGGAGAAGTATGATGACCCTGATGCAGATAGGAAGCAGTGCAGCTTGGGGGGCTGTCAACACCATCAGGGCTTGGCCTGGACAAGATAAAGGTTCAGAATCCATGGTATTGAGAGCAAGGGTGTTGTTAGGGAAGGGCCCCCCAGTCAGCACGGGGAATCAGCCTGGCTGATGAGGACCTGAAGGGAGCCCGAACATGGGGCCCCTTGCCGGTGCAGGGTGACAGCTCCTGGTGAAATGGGATTTCTGAGCAGGCATTTAATAACGAGTTCTCTCAGGCACGTCCTAAACAAATGAAAATGTAGTGAAATCTTTCTTAGCTAACTTCACCCATGCTTTTGGCCTAATGCGCTGCAGGCGTTAGCGCAGCTAGTAGGTGGCCTGTCCTGCTGCCCGTGCTCTGTCAGGAAGACAAAGAATCCGGGAGAAGCATCAATCTGTTTCTTTACGCAGGGCTGTCTCTTCCCCCCTTTGTCAGTCAAAGGTGTCAATGTCTCTCCCCTCTATCCTCCCCCCTCCCTGAGATGAGTAGTGTCAGTCATTCCTGTTTTTTTCTTTTTATTAATGATTTTGCAAGGCTATGTCATTACTGTGCTATACATTTTTATACAGATGGCACGACTGTGCATTTTAATGGCAAATCTGTTTCTCACATAACGCCTGAACTGCAAAAAGACTTTGACAGACTGGTTCAAGGAAAACAAACTGGTTTTAAATGTAGCAAAAACTAAAACAATGCCTTTTGGCTCTCCTAATCATCTGAACTCAAAGGATGATTTTGTTTGGAAGTCAGAAATCTTAAGAAGAGTGGCCCGAACTTGTGTATTGAAAGAAAACCAGAAGAAAGAGGTAGAGAGGTTCATCATTTGTGGGCTGTTATGTTTTGTTCAGCATGATAGAGAAGATTCATCCTTGATCCCCAAACTAGCCTTGTTTGACCAGAACCGATTTTGACCTGTAAGTATGGAGACTTTTGGACCCTGCAGGATTTTGATTTTCAGGAAGAGCCGAGATACTAAGTTTGTAAGTGTGCAAAGTAGAATATGGGGAAGGGGTGGGGGGAAGTGGAATAAAACAGAAAAAAAAAAAAAGTAGATATTAAATATCACCAAAAGCAAATACCACAATATATATTTGTCCATTTTTGGAGAAGCCTATTTCTTTGATCATGTCCTTTGTATTTTATGTTCTTTTAAGCCTGCGTATGTGTAAACAGTTCTCAGCAGTCCTATCACCACCATTCTCTGAAGTTACACATCAGTTTCTGTCTGTCACTACCCACTTACTTGTTAGTATCTTCACCTTGCAATTGATCCATAGGCACACTTCACGGTAGCGCTGATCTTCCATTGGCTTCTACACTGTGTAGTTTGGTAGCTCAAATCAGAAATGTTATTCTCCTCTAATTGCTCTGCTCCAAGGTATTCACTTACATGAATTGGCTGAGGTCGGTAGAGAGTTGCTGGCATCTAAAAGCTCTTCCACATCTGAATTTTCACATCTTTGCCTTTCCATCCCAAATTCAAAGGACTTGTCAGCTCATTACTTTGACACCTATATTCATAATGAATAAAGTTCAAGGGCTATATTGGAAAGGATGACCAGGAGAAGAGTGAGGGGAAATTCATTCTCATTAGCACTGCAAACACAGATATTCTCCGAGGGCCTCAAATTGCAGCAAATTCTGTCTGTCATATCATCGGGCGTGTTCTTGTCTTTGCTGACTGCAGTGAAGCGTAGGAATAGTGATGTTGATAAGTCTATAAATATTTACTTTAAAAACATTTGAGGAATTAGGGAAAATGAGTATGAGATGGAAAGTATAGACAGACCTAGCTGCTGTTACTGACATCTCAATCTCTTAAAGCAACCCAAAGATCTCCCAGTACGTAGGAGGGATTGCTAGCTGCCTACAGTGCTCTGAGATGCTGGAAAGACGATACAACGCACAGGCATTCTCTCCTTGCTCCAGACTTTCAGCAGAAATCAGCATTTTCTGCCCTTCCTCTTGATCTACTGGAGGCCCCTCAGTGTTCAGATGTGGCTCCCAGGATGTTTTGTTTTTTGTAACCTGGCTGACATAACAATCTGGGTTTTGGTAGGCCAGTACTTCAGTAATGTTGCGAAAATTGAGGCAGCGGAAAAGCACTGGTTGGAGTGCCCGTCTTCTTCCAGTCCTAATGCTGAGCTAGCGTCAGACTGAAATTACGTGGTCATTGACCACAGCTGCATTTTATATCTACTTCCGCAGCGTGTGTGTAGGACTATAAACATAAATTATTGGAGAGTTGTTTGAAGAACAACAGTGTATATAATTAAAAAAAGTATCGTTTACAGCATTCTTTCATGACAAAGTGTTATGTCACTTTTGTTTCATCATAAATAAAAGGGGCGTTGGATAAATTCTTGGCGTGATGGGAAAGTTGCCAAACATGAATGTGGCTTGAATTTATCAGAAATCATTATTATTTTTATTCACCATGTTGTATAGAAGGCATCCTTTTGTGTGGCACAAGTCACTTCCTCTTCCTGCCCTGAATATGTGGCAGGTGAAAACCACTGCACTGGGACATCACAATGGCATTTTAAAAAAAAGTTATTTTTTTTCCTTGAAGTATTTTTCCTTCCTGAAGACTTTTCTACAGTTCTGGTGTCTGGTTTGTATTTTTTTCTCTTGTTTTGTTTTTTGAGTGCTCCAGCAGACTTCCAGGACTTTTTCAGGATGGCTGGGAGGGGGCAGATGGCACAAGAATACAGAAAGGTAGAAATGGAACCAGAGATGAAAAAGTTTGGCTCTGTATGCAAAAAGCTTTAGTGGTAGTGTGACCTCAGAATATTTCAAGTACAGTTGATGCTTTGCTTATCACCTAGTGGAACAAGACTGTGTCTCTACCTGTTTTAAGCTAATTTTGGAAGCAGATAGTAAGTAACAACATTTGATGTACAAAATCCAACGAGACATTGAGTTTTCAGGTTGCAATTAGTAAATAGCACATAAAAGAGATCAGTTTGATCCTGTACACTTCATTTCAACATCCTCGGGTGGGTATGATTATTACTGTTCCCTATATGCAGTCATTAACCGTTGGTATCTACTTGAGATGGTGCAGAAATTAAGGAAATAGATGCAGGCACATTTCAGTGACATCTAGATGAAAAGTAACTTCAGTTGTGTCTGCAAACCTTTTGTTTGACCTTTTCACAATAAAAATTTTGCTTATGCAAAAGATTTCAGAAAATAGCTTTCAAGAATATGGCCCTGAGAGCTTTTTGCATGAGTCCTGTGAGAACAGAAACTACTGCTCTCAGGAAGGCCAACATTTTCTTGTTGTTTGGTCGTCCAGTCCATGAGAAGATAGAATAAGCAGTGACTTCATCTGAGCTAGCAGCTAGTTAACTCAGACAAGCTTGTAGGTAGCTGTAGATGCAGATAAAGCTTTTCAAACTCATCTGTAATGACTCTTAGCAATGGCATCACAGGCTTGTAAGAGTTTAGCTAGTATATTGCTTTCTTTTGAAATTTTTACTCCTTGTTCCATAGCTCTTGTGATCTGTCCATGGATTTGTACTTGCTGTAAAAGGGTGAGCAGAGATTAGCGCTTTGAGCCATGGCGGCATGCTAATGGCTGCCTTCTCGGCAACAAGGAGGCACAGCATCTTCTAAAGAGTTCGATATATAGTGCCTGCTGGGACGGAGGTCAACTGGATAACAACCACTTAATTCTGTAGGGGGCTGAGAGAAGGTGGCAAGAAAAGCTCTGATGTGTGGTGGGTGTTTTAATGGGACTGTCTGGGACTAAAATATTTTAGTGTAGTAACTGGAAAATTTGCAAGGGGTCCTGTCTTTATGGATCAGGATAGTAATAGATTCCAACCTGTCCCTCACCTTTGCTCAGAAGGTAGCGACATTGGAGGTGTTACAGTTTATTTACTCTCTATTCACTGTTTCTCCAGCAGGTAACCACTTATATTATGAAATGAACCTCTGTTGTGATGATTTGATGATATTTTCTACACATTTTATTGAGACTGTGGCTTGCTGTTTGTTTCTCAGTGGAAGAGGATGTAGTTTTTGCTTGCTAGGGGATTGTACAAGTCACCTGCTATTTTAAATAAAGATAGGATTTCACTCCAACGATAAATTCCCCAGAGTAAATACCTGTGAAAGTATCCAATCCAAAGGGAATCACAGTGGGACTTGTCACAGCTCTCTCCTGAGAACTGTCCATCAGTCTGTCTGAGCACCTAGTCAAGGAGCAGCAGGGCTCCTTTCTAGCCCCAACCTTGAATTTTCGCTGCACGGAAACTGGGCACAGGGTGCTGGTGCATGAGTACCCACCCCAGGGTGGAGGTGAAATATGGCCAGGAGCTCAGCTTCAGGCTGAATGAGGCCATTGCTCTTCCCCACAGACGTGGCAATCGGATCCTTCTCCTGAAGGGAATACCCTGGAGGAGATCCACATTTCAGCCATGATATTCATTCCCTGAGCAACTCTCGTGGGACATTTTAGTTCCTATTACAAACAGCAACAAAGCTGTTGTTCATGAGATAAGTTGTGTTTCCCCTTTTTATTAACAGTGCATTAGGAGAACTAATTAGCAGCACCTTGGAGGTTTCCCTTCTGGGAATCCAGGCTATAAATACATTCGCTACTCAGCAAGGAGCTCTGCACAGTGGGACTGTATGGGGGATGCTACAACTGGTTAAACAATGCAGCCTCTGTGTGGGTGTCTGTTAGATTAAGAGAAGCTGTAAAGCCACTTCACTGAAAAGTGGTTGTAATTTTTCATCAAAACAATTTTTAATTGAAAAAAATTACTTTGATTTGCTGGAAACATTTATGTGGTGAGCTTCTGCTTTGGTTTAATTTTTCCATTTTCCTTCTGTTAGAAAACCAAAATAACTTCACTTTTATCAGTAGAAAAAAAAACAAAGGAATAGGAAGGATGTGAATAGGAAGAGAATGGTCATTTGTTGGCTTCAGAAACTGACCCTTCCATTTCCATTTGTTTAATAAATATGCAAATAAATTACAAACAAAACCTTGGGGGTGGGGGGGAGTACGAGTTTGGGGAGTGATTGATTGGGCTGATGGAAAGTCTAGACCCGCCCCAAAGGGCGTTTCAGAGTGCGAGCTTGGCTTAGGCACTTTGTGTTTCCATCTGATGGATCCCAGCCTTCTCCATTGTCTGAAGGTGGAGCCTGGGCAGACTGGGTGCCTAATTTTAATTTTGACAGCGCAAACATTGACAAATGTTCATTTTGTTCATTTTATGTGTATGGCTGTGAGTAAAACTTGAGGAATTTTTAACAAAACTTCTTGCCTTAGTTGTATTGATAGAAATGTGGCTAGAAGTGAGTTTTGATCTTGACTGTCAATATATGTTAAAATGAGAGAAATTTATAAAATGCTGTGATAAAGGTCTTGGAGAGGTGATGTTTCTAAAACCATGACAAACACTGCGGGGGGTAGGTATGGACTGCTTGTGGATTGGGGGTCTTTTTTTCTGTTGCAAGAGCTAGGGGACGTCGTATGAAAGTGGTGCACAGTGTTTTCTCCCACGATGTCCGGCACACTGACGTGCTCACTTTCCCCTTGTACAGCCTCCCCATTGGCAGCTGCTTGGCTGCCCAATTGGATGCTAAGCTTAGAGGCGTGGCTGATGTGACCATGGGCAGTGAGCAGGAACACGGGATGGTGAGCAGCCTGTCTTCTGCTGCTCTGAGCACAGGAAGCTGGTGACTTACGCTATTTTTTCTCTCTTCTTTTTTTGTCCCCCCCTTGCCATTCACTAGTCCTCAGAGCACTGGGTGTTGCTTTGCATGCATCTTGGCTGCCCTGAAAGAGGCGCTTTGACATCGATGCCCTTTGGAGGCTGGGTGCTGCATTCAGACAACCCCTGGGCTGTCCTCTGTGGCAACTCCTACCTGTTGGTGTCCAGCCTGCCTGCTTATTTGGCAACGTTAACTTCATCCTTATGGCAGAAAGGCAGGAGATTGAGTCGTGAGCTGTGTTAGTGCTGTGTTTTGCCATTTCCTGCCCAGTGTAATTTTGACTGAAGTCAGTACTAAATGTTTTCACCGTGCTTAGAAAAAAATTGCAGCAGAAAGTTCTGCTGCGCCCTGGCGGGGCCCCATCTCTGCCCAGCTGCGCACTTCCCCCAGGGAACGTGCCTTTCCATCTTTCAGACAGTTTCACTGGACTTGTATTGCAAGAAAACAGAAAAGGTGATCCCTGGGGAAGAGCTGTGCAAATCATTCCCAAGGTTGGACTGTCAAGGCCTGGGGACCAGGAGCATTCGGTAGCCCAAGGAATTTCTCTCGATGTGCATGTGTTTGGGTGGGAGTGCCAGGAGCAAATGGCTTCACTGGGAAGTTGTGCTGAGAGAGGGATGGCACAGGGATTTCTGCAGAAAGGGAGGACATTGTAAAAAATAATGAGACCCTGGGTTTGAAGACAGATGAAGAGAGAGAGAGAATGTGGGACAGTGAGAGGACTGGAGGAGAAGGTCAGGGAAGACACTTGTGTGGTCAGCACAGTTCCTCATAGATATCAGAAAGCTCCAGTTTGTTGCTCTGGCTGATGTTGCTTTTCAGCAGAAATGTACCTTGATGGGAAGCTGAGGACTTCAGATGACTTGAAGCCAAAAGCTTCTCAGCAGTAGAAATGTTGGGCCATACTTGAATTTCCAGATTAGCAGTGTCTGTCTTTTGTATATTTGCAGCTAATGAAAATATACAAAAGCTCTTTATTTTAGAATAATTAGTAGAGTTCTGGAAACCTTCCTCCATTGTTGTTTGCAGCAGTACAAACTTTTGGATCAGGAGAACTGCAGAATCCAGAGAGAATAAACTGCATTAACATTTTAGCAGTTGTGTGACCCTCATCCGTGCATGTTTGCTGTTATTTCTAGAAGCTCCCTGGATGATAAGCATAATATAAAAAAATAAACCAGAAAGAAAAAAAAATTGTTTAAAGGACTGTTATGAGTGTGATTAATCCCAGAAGAGCAAGGAAGTTCAGGACTCAGTTG
Source organism: Baryphthengus martii (assembly GCA_013396935.1). NCBI lineage: Eukaryota > Metazoa > Chordata > Aves > Coraciiformes > Momotidae > Baryphthengus > Baryphthengus martii. The sequence continues at coordinate 45,218 of VWZK01009963.1, read as the reverse complement.
ACTCCATCGTAGTGCTGGTTGTGCCGGTTTTCATTGGTGAAATCAGTGTTGAATGATGCAATTCATCACTGGCTCTGTATCGCTCAGAACCAGAACCTTTTAGCTGGTGTTTTTTAAAAACCGAGAATTGTAGGGCAGGAAGGACCTTGAGAGATCATCTCATTTTCTGCAAGGATGTGAAATCAAATGTGTGTACTCCATCACTGGCATGTGCTTGTCGAGGTTTTTAGAAAAACTTCCAGAAAAGTGTTTTACAAAAACTTCCAGCAAACAGCCTGTAATTTTTCTCCTTCCAATATTTCTTAATCTGTGGCTAGACACTCAACCTCAGTCATGTTTAGCCTTGAGGTGAGTCATTTTCCTCGCTTCCTGTGTTGTTTCCTGGGCCTTCCAACTGGTTTGAGCACTGTCTAATTTTCTGTATTAAAACACTGCACCTCTGGTGTGTGAGGAGGAAGATAGCTCGCTCGGCACCCAGAGCAGAGAGACAAGACCAAGCAAAGGTTGGAGATGCTGTCCCTCACATCAGGTCAACTGAAATACTGTTTCTAGACCAGACTTTGGGCAGAATGTGAAGTTTCATGTATGACCCATTAATTTAGATGTCTATCCTTGCCCTCTGAAAGCACTCTTGGGTTCCCACCTCTTCTTCCTCTCAGCTGGTGCTGGCCATTTCAGGCTGTGGAGCAGGGAAGCTGGGAGCAGCAGGAATCAGCTCAGCTCTGTGCAAACCCCTTCCAGGAGAGGGACACCAAGGGAGGTCAGATGATATCAGGTTTGACTCCCACAAAGTGAAGTACTTTTGCTCTGCCTACTTCCACCTTCCTCCTGTTGCTAAACGCAAGTTGAGTCAAACATAGAAAAACAACTATGTATTGTGGTACCTCAAAGTAAATATGAAAATGTTACATGTTTTACCTTCTCAGTAGAGAAAATGGAGCAGTTGCTGGAGATCTGAGCAAATACTTCAGCATTGACAGCATAGTCAGCTGCCTCTTACATGCAGACGAACAAAAAAAAAATTGGTTGTATTGGCCAAAGCTGTGCTCATTACTCTCTTTGAATTTGCTTCCCACAGCAATTCTAGTGGACCAAGAATTATTCACAGATATTTCCAAGAATAATGAATAAAACCAAATTGTAAGTTGCTTGCAGGCATAGTCAGAAGGAGATCTGATTTTCCAGATTACTCAATGAAAATTATTAATTTTGCTTGACTAATGTACAGCAGTCTCCTGGTGTTTTATGGGAAAGATAGCCTGCTTTATCAGTTAGTTGCTGATACCTCCCTGTATTTTTCAAGTCACGTTATATTTAACTTTTTCTGCCTTCCTGAATCAAACCTAGCTCCAAGGGAGGTAGTAGAAGTGCTCTGGTTCAAACAGCTCTGTGAGACGTGAGCTATTGGATAACTTGACTGTTCCCAAGCGCTCTTCAGTCCTCAGATGCATGTGAACACATCCCTTGTAGGGTGGTGGGAGTTATGAACCTACATCAAAAAACCCAAACAAACAGCACTTGTAGCTTACAATAAAACCAAGACAACAAAAAACACCCCCTGCCCAATGTTCCTCAGCTATAATTGCTTGCTGCTTTTTATCTGTCTTCATCCCTTTAGCAAACTGTGCCAGAGAGGCTCAGAGCTCTGTGAGGTGCCAGGTTCCTGTGAGGAGTGCCCAGGTGCCTGCTTTAACTGATGGGCTGAGAAGGGACTGGGACTGTGCTTGTCTGGAAGGAAAGCCTGTTGCAATTTCAGGGTCAAATCGTACATGCTGTATAACTTTGAAGTAGTTTCAGTGACTTACTAGAGTTACTTGGGATTTACTCCGGATTTACACCAGGATGAATTTCATCTGGCAGATAAAATAAAGCTCAGAGCATCTATGCCAAAACTGAACAAAACGTAAACACTTCAGTCCCTGGAGGACACTTATCCCAAGTGATGATGAAAAAAAGAAAGGAGTTTCGTTTTCTGGCAGGTAACTCTCAAGAGCCAGTCAGCTGAAGGAGATGAGAACAGCACAGTGAGTCAAGCCGTTACAAGTACTTTAGAACTGATTCATCTAAAATGGATTTTAAAAAAGGGGTGGAAAACGCAGACCTCACTTTCCTTGCGAAGCCAGGAGACAGTAAGATGTGGTGGTGCCTGTGTGCTACAAAAGCAGGCAGGACAAGCAGGGTGCTCAGTCAGCTGGAAGGTGACCTGCAGTGCAGGACAGTCCAGTCCAGCTGCCAGGTGTCCGGAGCCTAGTGCAGTAAACGTTTTCCCATCTAGTCTGATCTAATTTGTGATAAGGATGGGAAATACCACAAAAATGAAGGACTTAATATAAATTCCTTAGTCGTGATACAGAATCATTCTCCTTTGTATAGCACAGAGTATTCTAGCTGAAAGCAGCCTTATTTTCTCATGCATGCACCCCTACACACCCCTTCCTACCGATTCCTGAGTACTACGGTATTGCTGGGCTTCTGCAGCATGAATTGATTTCTAGCCAAAAGACAATGCTCAAAGTAAAAGCATAAATCCATGGAGGGCGCGTTTATGTCACAACTACAGGTGGTACAGTGGGGCTGTCCCTGGTCTCCAGCTCAGTACCAGCAACTCAGTTATCATAAGAATTTGTTTTTTTTTTTAAAAAAAATTAAAGACCTTATCTCAAAAGCTTGCTACTTGTTTTCTCCTGGCCCTATCCTGCTTTTTCTTTTCTGGCTACTTGATGTATAAATTGCAGTGGCTTAATGACACAAAAGCCATATTTCCTAAAACATTCTTCATGAACTGGGCTCAAAATTTCTATACAGCTTATTTTAGATAGGAACCATACATTTTGGAGTATGCACCGTTCCTGTTCTGTAAAATATACAGACTCTTCTACGTTGTATTTTAGTCACTGGTTTTGGATATCTTTTATCAAAAGAGCCATTAACGAGACTTTCCAATTCTCTTTGCATGGGCACATAATATGCTCTATGTCTTTAATTAGCACCTTCATTCCTCTCCCCCTTCCCCCTCTCCCAGGAAAAAGCCAAACCTTCTTCACTACCAAAATGGCCTGTCAAAACCTGACAACTGAAGTTCTGCCTTGTCAATATAAAATTGTCTGTACCACTCTGCAAGCTGAATATTTGGGACTGGTGCAAAATAACGCACCAGCTGCATTGTCTGCTTTCCTACTTTATTCCATTTCTGCTTAATTTTTGTCAGGGCTACTGAAGGATTTCTGGACTCCCCTGAGCATTTGCTATAGAAAACAGATCATGTTTCCTTAGGGGCTGTGCACAGGATTGCTCTAAGAGAATATTTGTGGATGTATATGGAAATTGTACATGCGTATCTATTTCTATATGCTTTCCCGTGTGTATTAGTACATTCAGAAGCGGTGAGAACTCTTCTGTGAAAGAGTATGTGAATTTTACACTGTTTGCCTCTCAGAAGTGGGATTTTACTGGGAATTCTATAAGGCCCCTCACTACAGAAGGATGGGCGGGTGCTGCTACTGTATATATCTGTTGTTGTCACACTGGATTTTGTGCAATAAAAATAAAACCCTTGGTCAGAAGTGTCATAAAAATTTGATTGACTTTCCCCTTTAATTGCTTATCATCCTTCAAGAGACTTCTTGGCATTTAGAGACCAGTGGATCTGTTTCCCATTTCTTTAGGCTTTATAAATACACCCTGTTTATATTAAAATGATAGACAAATATACATAAAGCTGGAAAACATGACCACAAGCTCTTTTCCTCTCTCTATGCGTTTTTTAAAAAAAAAGCCCTAAAGACACTTTTATTGTTGCTAAACTTTTGCCCTTGGCTGGTAGAGCCTTCTTTATGTTTTAACAGATCCAGACATCCTTTTCATGTGGTCCTTGGATGTTCTATATTTTATATCTCTTGTGGCTTTATAAAAAGGGAAGAATGAGCTTGCTGCACAAACATATCTGATGGTAATTTTTTTGTTGTTTTTTCAAGTCAAAAGTATTGTGACGTTTCCATTAAAAAAAAGAACCCAACTTGTTTCTCTCTGCTCTGGGAAGCTGTGTTAAAGGGTTTCAGTAAGCCAATGGAAACTGAGTAGACGGAGTATTTTGGAGGTGGGTACTGAGGATGGCCAGGCGAGTGCAGAGACCTTAGCTTGTTTTTGCTGTCACCTCCCACAATCGCAGACGTGGCCTCAGCTGCTTGCAGCCTGATGCAGGGAGAGCCGCAAGCTTGCTGACATCTTTAGCACTAGGATAACACCCAGGGACTATTGCCACAAAGGTTTTGCTCCTTTAGCATGGCTTTTCCCCTGTTGTGCCTTGTGCCGTTCTTTTTGCTGTAGGGCAGCATCTTCCCTGAGACGCGCTCCAGTCCTGCAGAAATGGAATTCTAGGCTCTGCTCCAGAGGCAGCCAGGGAAAAGGGGCCTCGTCTGCACTGTACCCTGGCTCAGGGAGTGGGTAAATGTGATGTCTTTAGCTTGTTCAAAACTGCGGAGTGTGATCCAAAAGGAGAAAGAAAGTGGAAATGAGATGGTTGGCAAGGTGCTCTGTGGGGCACACAGTTCTGGCGAAGCTCTGGTGGGACCTTTGACTGCTGAGGGGGACAGTGAGCAGGGAGAGGGTGTCCTGAGGAAAAGGGGATGCCAGGGTCTGAATGAGAGGCTGTTGACCTCTGGACCTTGGCGTCCCCTTTTCCTCCAGCTGCGCCACTGGAGTAGGCAGAGGTCCCTGAAGCATGGTGGCTCTCAGTCCTCATACAAGGAGATGCTCTCAGCAGATTTAGAAGTGCCCAAATGTGACAGCGCTGTTGGGCAGTTTTGTACCAGCAGAGAAACTTTGGTTTAATAATCTGTTTTCCATTCAGAAGAACAGAGCCCCTGGATGATTCACTGACTAAATACATCAAACCCCAAATATTTCTAGAGTAATAAAACCCCAAGCTAAAGAAAGTGCAGCTCAGCCATGAAAAGATGTGGTAGTTGTAAAAACAGCCGTATTAGAAAAAGGTTAATGAACAACATTTTCAGATGTTTGCCAACTGTTTCCTTGTCATATAAAGCATGACTTCAGTACAGCTCTGTCAGCATGGGGATGTGGCTGTGGTGGGCTTGGGGATGGGGCTGGAGAGGCTGGGGCAGAAAAGCAGACTCACTGATTTTCTTTTTGAAGTGCAGCATGCTTCTGTTACTGCTTTCAGGGCCTGAGAATTTCACCCCTCAGAATGAAATGCTTAAATGCTGGCAGAAGGTGCCTCCTGTTAGCAAATTTAAAAATTTAAGCTTATTTAAACAGACATGGTAGCAAACCACATGCCTCAGAGGACTAATTTTGATCTTTCTTCTCTGTTCAGGACTACTATGTGTGTTTGGTAGCCTTGTGGTCCATGCTGCAGTAGTTCTTACGGAGCTTTAACTTTGCTGTTTGTACAGTTAACTCTTCTATGTCAATATTATTTTCCCTGTGGCCAACATAAAGGTGCTCCAGAAGAAATGTTGGAGCATGTTTCTCTTCATTCAAGGGAGTCCTGCATGGGGTAGGAGTATTGTAAGAGAAAGCTGTTCCTTCCACTCTTCCTTTTCCTAGTGAGAAGGGAAGCTCAGAGGTAGTTCATTGATCTGGCAGCCTTAGCAAGGCTTTTGATCCCACACTTCCTCTGGAAATTTGCTATGGGTTGATGTGATACCAACGGGTTTGGGTGTTGATTTATTTATTTATATATATTTTTTGGTGGTGAAATTTGCGTAGGCTGTGGTGAGCCCTTTTGTGTCCCGCGGTGAACTACTAGGAGCAGCCCCAGTCTTTTTGACCACGAGACTTGATTACTGTAATTCCCTCTTCGCAGGTCATTCAGTGCAGCATCTCCCCAACTTGCAGTATGTTTGGACTGTAAGTAACCCAACTGTTTACTAACGAGGGTGGGAGTAGCCGTCATTTTTTAACTATGCTTCATCTTTATAGCCTTACTTGCCTTTGCCTCTGACGTGCTCTCCATTGACTTTCTTCGCTGATCACTTTTTCAAGCCCTAAAGGTTGTTAAATCCAATGATAAAAGATTAGTAGTAGGAAAGAATTTAAATCCATTTGTAGTCACGGAAGAAAGTATGAAAATAAGGAATGTCGGAATGGAAGCAGTTACAGCTCTCAGCCGCGTTACAATCTCACAGATAACACAAACGATGCACATCCCAAGCTGGCACTGACAGGGCAACACAGGGAAGCTCTGGGGAATATTAACCAATGGGACGCCAAGTGGGTTTTGTCAGTGAACAAATATTATGAGGAAAAAAATCAAGACAATTGCTTTGTTAGGTAGATCATTTCACAGTGAAATTTTGTTGGGGTTTTTTGGGCAGCTCTGTTTGACTGTGTATTAGTACACTTCTTATTACCCTTCCTTTCTGTGCTAGAGCCATGAGAGGGTTTCTGTGGCCCAATCTCAGCCTGGCTAGAGTGATGAACAAGTCTATAACTTGTTTTAATCAGGTCTTTGTTGTTTATTTTTTTTCAGTCTGTTCGTGTTTAGTGGGACATTTTTTTAGAAAGATGAGAAGATCTTGAGAAAGGCATAGTTTGAAATTCATCTGTGCAAAGTGGCCTAGTCAAGAAGAGCCCATCTTATTTGTTCTTTAAATCCAAAGCACTAAATGGAGACGTTCAAAACCATTTAACGCTGGGGTAACACAGTACTCATTGACATTCGTTAGCACTGAGTCTGACTGGTAACAGATCATGTTTTATATCCTAGGAAATTTGCTGTTAAAATTAGACATAAATAGAGGTGGGGTGTAATTAGTTATTCTTTCCAGATGGACTAAACTGTGCTACTCAGCCAGATGATCCCAAGCAGTGTGGTGTACTGCTGCCCTCCCCCTCCCAATCCAAGCTCCCCTCTCAGAGGAGCTCCCCTGGGCAGCCGTCTCTGTATTTCCCTGGTCCTAGCACTGGCACCTAGCAAGGGTCTTCACATTCCTCCATCGCCTGCACAATCCCACATGTGCAATCATGAGATTTTCTTTGCTAGCCTCAAGGAAATTTTTGAAACCTCACTGTAAGTTTGGAAGCATGCACGCTCTCTTTCCCGCTATGCTTTTACTTCCAGCAGAATCACTTCCAGAGTTTAAAATGCTAACCATTAACTAGTTTTTATTTCCAGGGAATTGTATGACTCCAAGATAGCAGGTTTAGGAGAAACAGAATGCACCGTGAAACCATAGATGAAGTTGTGAGCATTTCCAACTCTGTTTCTGGTCTTTCTGCTCTTGGAGCTGTACTACTGATTGGGCTGTGCTTAGGTAAGGAGAGGAGAGAGGCCATGTACCCTGCATGCTCTGGCTGGCTCAAGCTTGGAGCATTAAGCAGCTTGTAGGTAGGCCGTTGTGCCGTCGGGCTAACATCTGTGGAGGTCTGATCGAAAGCTTGCATGAGCTGTGATTCTGTGACCCCTGAATCCTGTTAACAAACATCAAATAGAATTAATTTTGCCTGTGTTTTCAAATATCTGTATTTAATACCTCAGTTTCACTGTGAATGCTTTTATTTTTATAATTATTTTAGAAAACATTTTTCCCATCATAAATATTATATATAGGAAAATAAAAACTCTACTCGGCAAACAATGATTAGTCTATGCATTTCTTTAGTCCCAGTTTTTATTAGAAATGCTAGAGGTATTTTTAACGTGTTTATTTAATCCAGTTATTCAGTAGTCTCCAGAGTCCAAAGCTTCTGCTTTAGTGCTGAATCAATGCTTGGTCAAGCCTTAAACTTTATGGGTTTTGGCACTGAGTTGAAACAGAAGCTTTGATGCTTGAGTCTGCTGCCTGCACAGAGCAAATATAAATTTTGATCAGTACAGTAAGCGCTCACCATTTAAAATGTCAATGGCCAGCCTCTAACAATCCTCTCGCCCTGGAGCTGTCGGGCTGGGTGGTGCGCCTGGGCCGCAGGCACAGGACGGTTAAAGCCTGCAGTGAGTTCCTGGATGCTGCCTCAGCCCCAGCCCGCGTTCCCTGTGTCGAAATAGCATTGTTGTCTGGTGGCAGCTCAGGATGAAATTACTACTTCTAAATTCCTACCAGTCAGTTATTCTTGGTTTTGCAGAGGCTGAGGGTTGACGAAGCTGTCCTCCTCTCCAGAAGCTGTGGGTCAAGGTCAGGTCTGATGAAGTTTGAGCTGTGACCTGTAAGTCCAAACTGTAGCTCCTACTGTTATAATTTAGTTATGCTTCAAGTCCATTGTGATACAAGGAAGGCTTTGTGTTCTACCACCTAGGCAAATTCTAGTGGTTTTCTTTTAACATGTACCTGGATCTCATTTGGATAATGTGTGTAGATGTCTTCAATGCAGAGGAAATCCAAAATTTCATCATTCAGAGCTCATGGCTAAGACATTTTTCATTTGATGATCTTGATGCATTCTTCAAGGTAACATACAATGGACAAAAGCTAAATTACAAATACCGCATTTCATCCACTTACTTCTGTCTCCTGGCATGGCTCTTTGAGAGACAGCCTGCATGTGCCAGCTGTCCTGACCCTGCCCTGAGCTAGTGCAACTGTACACAACAGCACCACGTGCCAAGCAGAAGCAGGTTGTGGACACCCGCCCTCCAGTGCACACAGGGACTGTTGCGATCCTCCCTCCCTGCAGCCTCAGCTTCTCTGACACGCAGATTGCGGCAGTCAAGGAAGTACAGTCCTGTGTAGTGTGCTGTAGTTGGGCGATCCTGCTGCGGTGGCTCTAATGTGCAAATTCCTCTCTCAGCTTTCTTTATACCACAAATTGCGTAAAAAGCATATGGCGGAGCAATATTGTTCCAGTGCTTTACACGATGACCTAAGGAATTCTGTTAATTTCTTCCTTTATGTGTTTGTATGTGGATATGCAAAGTTTATGGTGTGATTCGGTGCTGTAGAGATTTCACTGGCTTACAAGTACGTTTTATCTCCTCCATGTAAGGGTTTTATCTCTATCCGATATTTCTCATTATTTTTTTTATGTACAATTTGAAGCATGCAAAGGACCTGCCTGGGTCTCTAAGTACCCCTGGTTTGAGATTTGCTTCTTTACCGCCTCCTGGTGCTTCACGCCATGGCTTCCTACCATGGCTGAGCCTCTGCTGGTGGAAGCTGATGTTGCTTCCTGGGTAATACCAAAGCGCCAAGGGTCACACCAGTGTAAGCCTGTGGCACTGCGCAGGAGTTTTTCGCACAGAAACAGAGTCCGTGTCACTTTATGCTTTGCCAGTTATTTCCAGAGGGGGACAAAAAAGACTGTCCAGTCAGAGGGTGGAGATGGCCCCTGCCAAGCCAGCAGTGACTGAATGCTGCTGTGGAGAGCAAACGTTCTCCTTTGTGGTGACGTTTGATAGGCAACCACACACGCAACTACTGAGAACTTTATTAGCACGCTTGACAGAGGCTGTGAAATTTCACAATTGACCACACAGGGTAAGGACTCTGTGCAATTTCACTGGAGAGAAGCGCCTTCTTCCTCGGCACAGCATGCAGAGCAGATCTGGGACTGGGAGTGAAGGTGGGACCAGGATGGAGAATTGCTGGAGGAGCTTATCCTAATATTGCAAATTAAATCATGGTCTTCTCCTGATACGTTTCCAAGACTACATTTAAGAGAGCGAAAACAAAAAAAGTAAAAGATGAGTTCTGGGAGCACTGTTACGTTCCAGATACGCATTAAGGAAAACAGAAAGGTTTTCCATCTTCATTTAACACCACCAAAAATTTATGGCCTGTCTGTAGGCCCTTAAAGGGAACGTTGGGGAAAAAGAGGGGCTCCTTTCCCCCGCCTGTGACAAAGGGATCTCAGGAGAGTCTGTTGCCTTTCCTCAGTCTCACTGTCTCTCTGCATAGAGACACTGACAGATTTAGCGCTCTCCTCTCTCCGCTCCCTGGTGTGTCTACGGCAGGAGTGCTGAAGGGACTCACCTGAATGGCCGCACAGGCAAGCCCTGATCTGTGCCGGCACCATTTGGCACAACTGCGACCCCAGTAGATAATGCTCCCTGTTACTTGTTCCATGAAGCCACCCTCTGCTCTTCCTCAAAGCAGAAGAAGCTGAACAGCTGCATAATCTGCTACAGCAGCATGTAGCAGCTGGATGCAAGAAAGCCTGGGTACTACCCCGAACCCCTAGGCTGTCGCCAGGCACTCCCACCTGCTGATAGGTGGTGTGCTTCTGCTCTCTAAAGTGCCGGCTGTTGTAAGAGCAGTTACAGGTTTCAAAGTTTCAGAGCGCTGCTGCAGCACAGTGCAGTGAAGGGGGTATGTGGATTGATGCACCATCATCAGAGCAGTTGTGGTGGCCAAGCCATGGTGTGCTCAAAGCTGGTGGGAGGCTGGGCAGGGTGGGGCCTGCAGGGGAGATCCCTCCTCCCCTTCCCTCTGCAGCTTCTCGGAGCGTGAGGTGATCTTTCTGCCTCCCACCACAGAAGGGGGCAGATCATAGAACCCAACACTTCCAAAGCCTTGTCATACGGATTTGAAAAAAAAAAAAAAAAAAAAAGGGTAATTGCTGTCTTGGTGACAACGTGCATCTGACCTGCTTTCGGTGAAGATAACTCTTCATTTTTATCATGCGTCATGTTGTCTAAATTAGGAAACTTTAATAATGTGTGCAATTTATCATAAAGCTTATGTGATAATGGTGGAAACTGACATAAAATGAAGAATTTATAATGCTGGATTAGTTTTATGAAACAGTGGTGTACCTTCATAAAGAGTCCAAAGAGCAATTATTATGTGTGTTTGACTGGCACTGCAAAGTCGTTAGTTCAATCATCATTGACCAATTACTGCTTTATTGTATTTTCTTTTTATTTTTATGGTCAGAGAATGGCATTTTTCCCACAATCAGTCCTTGAGCACAAAGACAATAACAATTAAAAGAAATATTTTAAATCTTGGTTTTATCTGCACAGAGGGACCCATCCGTCACTATAAAGATCAGTTTTGCATGCAGCTGTATTTCAATCCAATAGCCCCCAAATATCCAATTTTCCAGAATCAGAAGTCTTAATTTTAAACATTCTTCAAAAAACAAGTAGTTTGTGTTTCATGAACTTGCTCAAAATGTTAGAGTTCCTTGTGACCTTACACTTGTTTAAACACTGCATGTTTATAAAGATGTGTGCGTGATAAGGTTACATATGACGCTGATTAGAGTCCAGATAAGAATGATTATTGTGGTCATTAGGGACAGACTTGGGCAGTATCCAATATTATTAGCCAAAAGAAATACAGAAATGTAATACTGTGTGAAAATGCTTATTTATCCTGACAGAGTACTGACCCGCAAATAGGATTTTGGTCTGTAATTAAGCCGAAGGTATTACTTACAGTAGCTTAGCAATTGTACCTGTCCTGAGCCTCGGCTGCCTGATCCGAAACTCAGGAGTGCGGAAGCAAACTGGCCTGCGGTTTGGGGTGAGGTAACGCGGTGACAGGCTGAGGGATGACCTTGACTCCAGTGTGGTTGCCTCGGTGCGCACCGCTGAAGGACGTGGTTTTGGATAGTGTTCAGAGCTGGGCGTACTGTGTGAAAACGAGCTTTTGACATCTAACGCAGCGTGTGTCCTCTTAATTGTGCCTTTGTGCTGTGTTGCCACCCGGGCAACCCTGCGATGCCTGGCTGAGGCTGGATGGGTTCAGGGAGCAGCCATGGGCAGCCCCTTGCCCTGGCTTTCCCTGGGTGGGCTGGCTGCCCAAGGAAGCTCCAGGGAGAGCCAGACTGTCTGCACATGAGTGCAGGTGCTTAGGACAGGAGAGGTCCGGTCTTGTTTGGCATCCCTAACTGAAAATAAAGCCCAGCCCAGTGTTGCTCTGTCCAGTTCTCCCCTGCACAACTTCTAGTGCTGCCTGGAGCGGCAACTCTCCCTGCCCTACAGCTCCTGCTCTGCCTTTCCGCTCTCCCATGGTGCCAGCTGCTTCCCCGAGGTGCTTCCCCATCCCTGGGCAGGAATAGGCTTTCTTGGGTGTCCTGCCCTCCCTCTGCCCTGTGAAGGGGAGCGGCACATGGCACCACAGCACCCTCAGTGTAAGAACACATGGCATTGCATATACAGCTCAGTCTTGGGCTACAATCAGCTGGGCTCTGCGTGCGAGCAGTAAAACACCCACCTCTTCTTTCCAAAGCTCTTCCCAAGCCAATCCACTCCTTGGGAGTGGATTAGTTTACATGTGTGTAGTGGTTGCCTCATGACTGCTGCAGACTTCCACAGGGTCAGCACTAGCAGAGCTCTGAAACAGCTTTTGGAAGTGGGTTTGTAAGGAGTAAGTTTATGTTCATTTGCTGGTGTGATGCAGGAAGTGGTGGCCTTCCTGGGTGAGGTTCTGAGCAACTGTGCAGGCTGTCCTGTGCAGGCTGCAGCTCCCAGACAGGACTGTGAGCAGGGCTCAGCATCAACTGATCATCAGCTGAGCAGAGTTGCTCACTTCCCAGGGACATATTAGTCAGCCTACCTTGTCCTTTCTTGTCCTCCTTTGGAATATATTTTTATTTTGAGTTTTGGATTTACTTTTAAATTAGAAGTTTTTTTAAGTGTGTAAGAAGCTATGTCGTAGGGAGGGCAGGAAGAGGGAGCGGGTCATGGAGGTGGAAAAAGGGCTACTAACGAATAGCACATTATACAGAGAAAGTTCCTTCTTTTTGCTTATTTCTGTTTTGTTTTGGAAGTCATTCTTTTCCCACTACCTGGTGTACATCCAAAAATTTAATTTCATTCCCAGTTGGACAAAACATCTACAAATCCCTGGTCATTATAATTAACTATAATTAAATGGCAAGAAATTCAGATTAGCTGAAGACGTCAGCCAGCAATAAAAACAGGGTGTGTTTTTATTTTTTGTTTTCATTTAGAGGTGCACCAGGCAGACTTATAACTAAATCCATAGGTGATTTGCCCTGAAGTCATCAAGCAAGTTCTTTGGTCCTTGTAGGCCAGTTTTGAAAAAAATTGATTTACCTAGATGTGGAAGCAATGAGACAAACCCCACAGAGTTTAAAAAACCTGTAGAAAGCTGGTATTGTGTGTCCCCATCTGCTTTCAGCTGATTTTCTGTGCATAACCTCTGCACGGTCTCTGGCTACAGAGGTGGAAGTTATGAGGGTAGCAGACAGAGATGAAATGCCTGTCATGGCTCCTTCTGTGGGACCCTCTATCACAAGTGCTGACACTACTTACAGTGGGTGAAGAGTTTCTCCTTGTCTATAGTCCCACTGCAACCAGTCTGGGGAGTTTGACAAGCTACAGCCATCTCCTTCCACTGCATTCCCAGTGATTTTATCCACGAGGGTGGTTTTACTAAGCCAGACCCTCCCTTCCCTCCCCCTCACTTTATTTTCTTAAGAGACTTAATCAAAGGTAATTTGAGTTCCCATTTCTCTATCAATGGATGTATTTTAAAAGGTCTTATCTGATTTCCATCACCAATTATGGGCTCCCATTTCTTGTTTATATCCATCTCAAATCTGACAAGGTCCCTGTTTGATTTTGATAGGAAGTTAGGGCTTCGTACAAAGCTAAGGAGACTATGAAGCACATTTGTTCGGGTAAAATAATATCTCAGGAATTACTTCACTTGTACTGCATGAGGAGGGAGTGGAATAGGGTGGTCCCTGCCACTTCTGTTGAAAAATAAATTCTGAAGCCAAGACAGTAAATATTTCCCTGAGCCAACACAGTGGGAGGGAAATTACAGTGCCCTGGAATATTACTATTAAGGAGACTGGAGGTCAGAGGTTAATGTAACAGGAGTTGGTCTAGCCAGAAAGGTCGGGAAAGGTTGGCCCTGTAAGTACAGAGCTGTTTGATGACTTCTAACTATTTTGGGCAAGAAAAACATCTCTGCTTTTGTCTTGGGGAGATAGCGGGCAAAAGTTGAGGGATTTTAGAGAACTGGCTGCTAAAAGTCAATGGGGCAAATTCATGCACAAAATCAGGTGTCCCTGGACCATTAATGCTCCTTCAGCTTTGACAAAACAGCTTTTAACCTGCTCCAGCATTTTGCTATGCTTGAAGTTTAAAATTCGTTTATTTGGAGCATATGAATCTCTAGGGAGCCGGTGTAGCTCACTCAGAGCTTTGGTAGCATGTGCCAAAGCAAGTGGTGCTATTTCCCAAACCAATTCACCTAACAGTCCTGAAAGAGGCTGAAATCTAGAGCCATTCCCAGCAGTGGCAGAGGGTTAGCAGGAGATCATGTGTTTGGGAAGCAGTTGCCACTACACGAAGAGCTTTGTCTTTGCTATTTGAAAAACTGGTAGATGTTTTTATTTTGTTTTGGTTTTCTACTTTCTTTTTATCATTTATTTTTATTTTTTTTATTTTCCATAGTATAAGGTCTGTAAACCCCTAAAAGTAGACAGACACTTCCAATATTTACCACCCTGTAACCTGGTGAGGCTCATGTTAGCCTCCTTGGTTAACCCCCTTGGGTTACCCCTCCAGGTCACCGTGATGCCAGCAAGGGTGTTAAGGTGGACCACTGAAGCAGATGATGGCTTTTTGTGTGCTGTCTCTGCTCATCAGGACCCAGGGAGCCCCATGGGCCTGGCACCCTGTCCCACGGCCAGACGCACAAATTCAGCTTTGACCACACTGACACAGCTTTTGGTTAAACTGGAGCAAGGACAGGGTGAGCTTATAGATGTAAAGAAAGACAGAGATTCTGCATGAAAAATGCATCTTTTCTTGGAAGACCATGAATATCAGGGTGTTTTTTCCCCTTTACTAAACTAGAGGTATTTCTCAAATCTATGTGACTCCTGTTGTGTGGTGGAGAGCGAGGCAGGGTGCCTGAAAGCTCAGCACCTCACACAGCAGGCTGGTGGAAAAGCCACCTACTGTGCTGTCTTCCAACGACTGCAGCATCCCTCTGAGATAACGTGTGCCGGGGCAGCATGTAAGCCGAGGGAAGCAGCTGTAGGTTGGATGCCGCGTGGACTCAGAAAGATAAATGAGTACTGCTCTTAACCTTATTAAGTCTTTTGCTGGGCTTTCTATCCCTGAAAGGAGTGGTGGAGTAAAGCCTAACCTGCTTTGGGAAAGGTGTGTAATGAGGAGCTCAGTTGCCTGTAGGAGGAGTCAGGAGCATGTGGAACCAGGGATCCTTCAGAAAACTTGCAGAAGGCTCTCAGCAGCGCATGGGGTATGAGGGCAGCTCTCACCCAGCCACATGCATCCACGTCACTACGCAGAGCATCAGTGCAAGAGACCATGTGCTGGGATTAACTGGTGATAGGTGCAATTATGTGGCATTTTGAAGTGTCGGTTGCACTGAACCAACATAAAAAAAAAAAAGTATTCTTAGTCTGTCAGGTTGTATCTCGGTGCTCTGTGGCTCTTTGCTCTCTCTTTGGGATGATCGAATATTTCTTGCTCAAACAAACCCAACCCAAACCAAAAAACTCTGCCAGTCTGTTTTCTGACTGAAGTGATGTCTTTTATTGTGCAGAGAACCCCGAACTGAGTAAAAGGTAAGGAGGTTCATCCCAGCAAACCCTGCAAGCTTCTGCTGTCGTAAGCACTGAAGTATTTCAGATGCAACTGCCTCTGAAAATGGGTGATATGCATGTTTTGACACGAATGTTATTTCTTTTTTTTGGGGTAATGTCATGCCTCTTTCTCAAACAACATCAGCTTGGAGGTATGTCTAATTGTTTTGACTTGTATAAAATATGGAAGAGCTGCCCTGGAAAGCCAGTCTGCCCAAGCCTTGATGTGAAAGCTTACAGAACTCACCAAAGTTCGATATTAATCGCAGTAACTGGTTGCAGACTCTTAATTCCTGTTGGCACCTGTCTCACATTACGAAAGGAGAAGCCCCTCCATTGGAGCTTTTTGATGCTCTGTCTATCGCTGATCGCTTCTCCAGAGCGATACATACTTTTCCAGTGAAGCAGCCACAGCACACATAACGTGGGGTTAGCATTGTTCCACATTTCCCTCTCTCTTCCTACAAGTCACGCACTGGCCCCGTTCCATTCTGCTTGGTATAGAAAAACTCGGCATATTTGATTTATTGTGTGCAGCACACGTGTTGGTAGTGATTTTCCTTTCCTGCAGCGGCGTATGTACCTCAGCTTTGCAATAAAGGGTCTGTACAACACACAGCAGGATAATCGGACAGATATTGGCAGGGCATCTCATCAGTGCCAAGCCAATTAAACCACTAAACCTGATTGCAGGCTTGATTGCAACTGGCTGTCTGAGGTCCTCACCAAATATGTTCCTGAGAAGGCAGATTTGAAGAGAATGTGCATAAGGGGGCCCTGCAGGAGGAGCTGGGAAGCTTTGACATCCATGCTTTTGAGTAATTACATTGCTTTGGACCGTAATGCAAAAAAAATTTTTTTTTTTTTTTTTTTTTTTTTTTTAGTGCGCGCATTACAAAACAACTCAAATTCTTTATGGTATGAGATTAAATGATTTCATCCCAGATCAAACTTAAGACCAGCAAAAATCCTAATGCTTGATTGCTATTGAGGGAATATTTCAAGACTTGGATCATTCTGTTTTAAAATACCTCAAGTTTACAATGATAAATCTACGAAGCACTAAAAATCCTACACAATCAACTCTGGTTCTTGAAACGGCATCTGCCTTTGAGCTATAAAAATAACAGATGATTTTTTGATAGCTTATCAGTTAACAGACTGCTTAGTTAGGATAGCACATTTTTATGCTAATCTTAGGGCTGTGATGAGCGAGAGAGAGAAAGAAAATCCATAGTATTATTTTGTATCTACTTTAAGTTCAGCTTAGCTTTTGGAAAAGATCTGTCCTCTTCTAGGAATTGCCAGCCACATGGGGGTTTCAACACTCATCTGAATGGAGGTGGAATTGATTTAAACATGTTAAAGTGGTAATATATGTGGCTGTTTAACGGTGTCTCTTCTGCACCACAGAGCAGACACGAGGCAAGCGAAACAGGCACTGAGCGCTTCCCGGCATGGCTGCCGAAGCATCTCTCTCAGCCCAGGAAAACAGGTGGCATCGCTGCCTCACCAAGGTTTCGGGTCCTCTCAGCTCTGAGCGCTGGTGAGGCAGAGGGCAGAAGCAGAGATTTGCCAAGCCCATGATCCTGCTCTCTGCCCTCGATCCTGCTCCTCTGTGCATCCTCCAAGAGAGGCGGGAGGAGGCACACAATCCGTGCCAGTGGGACGCTTTGGGGGAAGGAAGTAGAGGCGGTGGCACAAAGGAGGCATCTGGACGTTACTGTCTGATGCATCAGATGTGTATGCTGTAGGCTTGTCATGGGTTTGCGACGGAGAAAAAGATTCCTCTTGTTTATCCAATTTCTTGATTCCCTACGACTAGGATTAGTTTGGCAAAAAATTACATTGCAACAAATTTGAGGCTGATTTGGTATTTTGCTGGCATGCGTTAGAAGTGATGGTGTCTCAGTGGCCAAGGAGAGACAGGATTTGAATCCTCTTTTTGTTCACTCTGAAGAATTTTTACATTCTTTGAACAGAAACACTACTAACTTGGCTTGGCACCCAGTACTGGTTCCTCTGGGAGATGAAGTAACAACTTATATGGACCTTGATTTGACCTACAGTGTTATTTTTACGTTCTTGTGTCTTTGATCTCTTATTTTTGACATATTCTTTCTCTGATTTCTGTTTTATGAAAAGCTCAGGGTGTTGGTTTTTTTGTATGTTTGTTTGTTTGGGGGTTTTTTGAATAATAAATTGAATCCACATTCAGACTTGATTTTCCTTGAATTCAAGATGGGCAGGGGGAAGGTGGCTTAAATCCAATGCTCCTTACTGAGATTATTTCCTAACCAATTCTATGTCTCTGGAAAGTAGAAGACTATTCTAATTGAAAATCAGTATGAGCATTAAAAACATGTCCCATACAATCAACTTTTCTTATGTCTGTTCTCTCCCATGCTGTTCTCTGCTAAGTCATGACTATGACTTCCCTTCTGTCTCATGAAAAATTGTTTTAACACTGTATAAAAGTGTCTCATGAAGTATGAGGGCTGCCCATGGAAGTAAAGTTGATTCCTTTTCTCTGACACAAACATACCAACATCAGTTGATCAACTTGACCCCTCTGAAAGTGACAAGGAGAAAGTGAAGACTAAACGAGGAGGCATGGGAAATCTTTGTCTGCAGTTGGTTGAGCCAGAGATTTGTACTTTAGAGTGGGGGTAAATCAAAGTAGCACTCAGACCTCAACTGGCCAGAAGCAACAGTTTGTTCTTGGTCAAGTTGTCCTAACAGATCCAGAGAGAAATTTTGTCACCCAAGTGCCAAAAGCGGGTCCTTTTGCTTTGGATTTGATCCTAAGGCAAAGCTGTAGAGGATACCTGGAGATAAAAACTGAAACCTGAAGACAAGCAAGGCCATTGATTAGTATGTGCAGACCACAAAATTAGGAATTTTTTTCCCCTTCAGAGTCAAAGCAAGAGAAACATACTTGATCTCTCAAGCTTGAGTGCATGCAGGAAGGAAAAAGGAGTAAGACTGACTGCTGCCTTCCCTGCAGTTTGGAGACTTCCTCAGGCTCTAAGATCCCTGCCTATGAGCAGCTCCTACTTCCCTTCAGACTTGCCACTCACCTCTGAGCACGTGGAGAAGGAGGGACAGTGTCTGCCTTGGTCTACTGCAGGTCCTGGTGGTAAGAAAATCAGCTAAGGTGCATTTGTAGGGGAGCAGGCTAACCACTTCCACCCTTATCCACCTGAGTAGGGTGGAGTGTGTACACACTGTGCCTGAAATGCAAAACTGCTTGAATCTGTGCTTTCATGGGGTTGCCTCTCTTAAACTTGCCTATTTCTTTGCAGGAAACGTTTGTTGAAGGCTACATTACACAGAGTATCCTTATCAGTGACGCAAAACCGTTAACAAGATTCACTGTAGCCCTGTATAAACCAAAGTTCTGATTAATTTGGAGCTCATGGTTGAACAAGGCAGGGAAAAGGTTTCCTTCAGTAGCCCAGTTGCCATGCTGGCTAACTTGCTAGCGGATGGCTGTGCAGGCTAATCCTATTCCTCTGTTCTGGCGTTGCCTATCACTTGATGCAGCGCTACAATGGCACATTGGTTCATCTGTATGTTCCCATCCTCTCTGCTTCCAGAGCAAGGTGCTCCTGTACTTATACACACAGATATTTACTTAGCCCTCTCAACCAACAAGAGGACCTTAAGAAGGGTGAAATTTTAAAACAGCCTGCTCTTTAAAAACATTTGCTGAATGAAGCATGAAAAAGAGTAATAGAAAATCTTTGTTTAAAACTGCACACTCTGGAAGTGCTTAAGTGGATAGAAGCTAAAGGCAGAGGAAAGAGTTTCTTTGGGTTTATTTCTGGAAGGAAGGAAGTCACTCAGGTTTCAAAACGTGTATAATACAACAAGTCTGCGTGGCAGAGAAGTGCTCTCATTAAAATGAGTTTGCTACAAGAGTGTACAGAGCTTTATACAGATTTAATGAAACCTAATGCTGAAAATTTGTGATAGCAAATAACAAGGCTTTGATTGGGCTGATAGGAATGAAAGCTCTTGAAGATGTTGGGTTAAGACTAAATGGAAAGTAGCAGTACCTGCTAGAGAAAGCTGATCTAAATATTGTGATTCAGGGCTTGTGGTGATTTTGTCACACATGGCTTGTTGGTTGCTTGAGCTAGGTAAGTAAAATTCATGCTAGTCTAAGTTGCCCTCACTAGGTTTCCTGGCATGGTTAGACCTAGAGTTTTTATGATTCCTATATGTCATTCTGGTTTATCATTTCCTTCTTTCTAATGTTTCTTTCACTTAATTTTGCCCCCTGGACTGTGCAGTATTGTGCGAATGAGGCTGTACGGGCTTGGGGGTTTTGCATGTGTGAGTGAGAGGGAAGAGATAAGCACAACAGTGACCGATTTGGGTCCTATCTCTGCCATGCACTGAGCTCAAATCTTTCTACACAATTCTGCTACAAGCATGGTCTGAGGCATTAGTTGAGGTTGTGATCTCCATCTAGCTCAGGTTTTCAACCGAGTTCATTCAATCAAGTGCAAATTCCCTGTGTAGGTGAGAGAGGTATGGGAATTAGTCCAGCTTACAGGAAGCTATGGGTGAACATGGACAAGGAGAAGATAACCACTCTTTTCTTCATTCTATGGCTGGTGTGTAAAAAACACCCAGGTGAAGGAGAGAAGCACAACCTCTGTCACCTGTCCTAGGTTCTTCCTAGTACCCTCAGCCAAAGTAGTTTGACTGTTGGTGTTTTGAGAAGCATCGGTGGGTGAGGAGGAGGAGTAGGAAAGCATGGAAATCGCTCCTGATCATAAAACTATCAGCAACTGAAAAACTAATCTGTTTCCCTTCCCTTCATTGCTGGTTTGGTGCCCATGTCCTCCCTTCAGTGGCCAGAGAAGATCCTCATCACTGTATTCAGGAGGCTTTGGGGAGCTGTTCCTACTCAGTGCAGAGGCTGGGCAATTTCTGCTTTCATTTTGGCAGACTTAATTCACTGACAAAAGACATTTCAGAAGGCCCAAAATTGCTCACAGATTTCATTAGAATTTCCTGACTGGATTAATTGTTGAAAAATGGTGGGATAATGTTCACAGGATTGAATAGAAAACCCAGTTTGCTTTCCTACCTCCTTTGCCCGCTCCTTGTTTAGGGGACACCCCTCAGGGACAGGAAACCTTCCCATTTATCCAAAGAAAATGTGAATGCTCAGGCCACCACACAAAGACGGGCATTCATTTTGGCATAAATGGTTTAATTTTATTCCTATTAAAACTCTTCCGTTTTCTGTGGCCTAGATCTTAATTATGTCAGGCAGATTTATTTTAAATGTGCAAAACTTACATTATTAGAGCAGCATCCCCAGCCCCAGCCTCTTAACTGCCTGGGAAGTGCTCCATGTTCTTTGGTACGGGACACCTAGAGTGGATGTTTCTGTCTTTCCCATGCTGAAATTATCCGCTTCATATGTAAGATTTACTTTCAACTCAAACACCTATCAAAGATGATGGTAAAGTAATTACTGGGCCATCAGTCCTTCTCCTCTCTTTTGTTCCAATGAGTGTTGAAGTGTTTTACAGAAAGCAGAACAAGTCCAAAAGGACTGGGTACCAGCAGTGTGTCTGGGATGCTCATATGTTCTTACTTAGAAAACATCCCTGGGACTTCTGCATAAGAAGATGGGCTCCTGTTGGACATCACTCACCTGCGCAGTAATCCATGAATTGATACCTTAGAAAATTAAAAATTAAAATTTTTTGGGGGACTATTCTTGGCACAGTAAACAGAGCTTAAGAAAATGACTTCCACATCAACGTGAATCTTTTTTTCTTTTTTTTTCACGGTGTTATAAGTCAAGACATAGAGCTGATAAATGTGTTATTTGTGTGGCGCTATCCAAAGCCTTGTGATTCTGGGGCTAGGCTGTGGTCATGGTATTTAGCCTGGATGTCAAGGTGTGGATCACACTAAGGTGATTGCCAAACACTTTGCACTGAGACATTTTGAGAGCAACGACATTTCACTCTGCAGAAAGGCAAGAAAACAAGCCATTCCCCTCTCCCCCTGCTGTAACGGTTTTTATTTTACACCACCAAGAGATGACATACAATTTGATGAATTTCATCTTTTTTTTTTTTTTTTTTATACCCACTTGAACTACTATATAAATATTAATAGCTAAACACATTGCAAACAGGTGGGACCCATTCTGCCTCTGGAGAGCTGCCACCGCGAAGTGATAACTCAGATGGGGTGACAGAACTTTCCCATGTGGGCGCTGTCTCTCCCTGCCAGCCCCTCGGACACGCCTGGAGCTGAGAGCTCTTTGTTTTTTTGGGCTTTTTTCTTTTTATGGTATTGCTATAACAGTTTTTCTTGGTCTTTTAACAGCTCATTGAGAAGTGGAAGGACAGGGAATTAAAAGCATTTTTTTCATTACCTTTTCTAGTTAGCGGGGTATTTCAAAGGGTTTTTTTTCCTCTGATGTCAACATTGGACACCCCATTTTGTTTTTGCGTCTGAGGGCAGCATCTCCCAAACAGTGTTCTTCTGCGGGCTGTTCAGTAAATTCAGCTTTCTACCAACTCACCTCTTCCTCTAACTCTCTTTGAAGGTACTGTACAGGGAGTGGTTGTGAGGATCTATCCTGTCTGTGCAGCTGCATAACCAATGTCTGCATCTGCAAGTTGTTGCAGTGCCCCTATGAGTTGGGCTCTTTTGGGGCAGGACTTTGGGCAACAAAGGGAAAGGAGTGGTTACAAGAAGCTGCAGGTCTGGAAGGAAGCCTGAGAGATGATAAGGGACAGCGTGCACAAGGGGATTGCCTGTATTACCCAGTTACTCATGCTTATTCTATGGTTATTTCCTCCACCCCTTCCTCATTGTAGCATTAATCCTTTCTTCACTGTACTATCTTGAAAAAGAAATAATGCTTAGAGCTTATTTGTCACAGACTGTGTTGGGGGTTAGCAGGCTGCAGTGGCTGCCTCCAGCCCGATGGTGCTATTGGAGCTATCACTGCTGCCTTCTCAGGCCATGCGGAGCTTTCTTGTTTTCACTGAGGAGCCGATGGCCTTTTTCCTGAACAAAATTATGAGCAGAGTTCAAAGGAGTTGCTTGGGAATTGGTTTGGTTTGGTTTTTTTCTCAAAATGATGTTTCCACAGAAGCCATTACCATATTTTGACTTTCACATAATCACAAATCCAAAGATATTGGATTGTTTAAAAAGAAATGTTTCTCCTAAAATAGTTTTAATTGAAAAATGTTCTTCATACCGTTTACTTGCTTCTTTCCTATTAGAACGAGAGAGATATAATGTAGCTCCCAAATTTGGGAGCCTGGGAATCTAGGACTTGCAGGATACATGGTACTCAGAATGGTTTCAAGTGAGATGTTCCTATAATTTTCTTCTTTTTGTAAGAATCCAGAATAAAAGAGAAAGTTTTGTTGATTGGTGGTGCAGTTGGGTTTTTTTATTTAGGTTTTTTTGGGGGGTGGTTTTTTTTATTGTTGGTTGGTTTGGTTTTTTTGGAGGTTGGGTTTGTTTTTTTTTTTTGTTTGGTTTGGGTTTTTTTGTTGTTTTTTTTTTTTTTTCTTTCCCAAAAGCCTGTACAAAAATTAAAGATTCAAATTTTCCCCAGGGGCGAGAACAGAAATATTAGTGATGTGCCACTTGCTTGGTGGCACCGTGGAGGGAACAGTACAGGCATGAATCAGTGACTGCTGGCAGAATCTCTTTCCAATATGTGCAAATAAAAATGCAGACCACATATTACATCTGGGGTCTGAAGATTTACCAAGCTGCCATAAGGCCATAAGTTTGGTTGTTTGCAGTTTTGGTTTTTTTGAACCATCTAAACAGGCTGCATGAAATAATGCCTCCATTTATTTTTTTTTATTAATACATTTTTAAAACTAATCCTAGCTAGGAGTTTCCAACATTCCTATTTAATGTTCTGATTAATGAGCGTAAACAATGCTTTTAAGATATTTTTTTACCTGTGTATAATCAAGCCATCTAGCTACCAGTAACTGCAAATGTCACAGATTTCAATGGTCTCTTTGGGACTTTTAATCTGTTTGCTTTTATAAAGGAGGTGATTTTATTTTTACATTAAGGAAGCATTAACATCATTAAATGGGCTCCCACTTTATGATAACTGCAAATGTCACATTGATCCAGAAAGATAAGAAAATGTGCTCGTCTTTGGAACAATATCCAAGGCAAGAGCAGGCAACCCACACTATTTGCATTAAAAAACAAATTGTATAAATGCAGAAGATTGATGTGCCATCTGTTCATGTCCTTCACTTTTCTGGCTCTTCTGTGTTGAGATATTTTTATGGAATAGTTACGTTTATTATTTTGAAAATGACTCACGGGTTAAAAAAGTTTACGATGGGCAATATAAGTTGAAGATACTTGTTTACAGTATCTCAGGTACAAAAACTGGCATTAACTTCTATGTACATGAACAAACTACAGTATTCTGCAGTCTGTATTACCTGGATCCTAGGATCAGAGAAAAAGACTTTGTCGGTAACACAAGCAGTCTGTGAGCCGAGTCCCAGATATCTTACTTGTACATTGTACTTCCCAAGTAAAGGCAAGGCGTTCAACAAGATAGAGCGTCTAGAAAAAAACCACTGGCTTGTCTTTGCAACAGGAAGGTAAGTCATAGAATCATAGAATGCCTCGGGTTGGAAGGGACCTCCAAAGGTCATCTAGTCCAACCCCGCTGCAGTGAACAGAGACATCCTCAGCTAGATCACATTGCTCAGAGCCTCATCAAGCCTGACCTTGAATGTCTCCAGGAATGGGACCTCAACTACCTCCCTGGTCAACCTGTTCCAGTGTTCCACTGGAAATGGGGCAAATATATGTAATATATGGGGCGGAACTTGTTTAAGATCATGCTGTATGTTTTCAGTGAAACACTGGCATTAGGTGAGGTGAATGTGGTGAGCAGAGTGCTGAACTGTCAGAATTCTAAGCCCAAATCTCAGGCAGTGACTACTGATGCAGTCTGCAAGCTCTATAATGATACCATGAAGGAAACTTGTCTGCCTCACCATGATCCATAGCTATCGCTTTCATACAGCTCCTGCTTGCTGCACCAAGTCTTTTGTTGCCTGGAGTAATGCTATTGACAGAGTCCTCTAAAGTACCAGTTTATTTTGTACCAAGCTCCATCAGGAAATTATCCTTCTCTGAGTCCTCCAAAGCTGAATGTAGGATGGTGGAAGGGCTGGGGAAGGCAGGAGCATTGCACCGTCACCCAAAGGCTGGGAGCAGGAGCGCAAGAGCTGCCATATGTGGCGCAGCACATGGAGTGAAGGAGACAGAGGATCCCAAAGACAAGCAACAGCCCTGAGGGTGGGAGAGGACCAAGCTGCATGGGCTGTTGAAAGCATCAGGTCTTCTTATTTCCTGATGATGGACCCATGCAAACCTTCAGAACAGCAGGCAGGAAAGAGTGGCTGGGAGAAGCCCAGCCTATAGCACTGCGTGGCTCAAGGACTTCCCGAATGAGGACAGTCTCGCGAGTCAACAGAATTGTCTGAACATTTGATGAACTTATTTAACTTTTAACTTCCACAGCATCCCACAGCATGGAATTTTGAGACTAGTATTGTGCAGAACCTATATCGTTGCTACTTTGCCTACTTTGACCCTGTCACCCATTTGGCTTCTTTGGTACTCTTCCCACCTCCAGTCCTTGGTTTGGAAGAAAAAGTGAACCACTCCTTTCCTTGAATAATTTATCTTCTTCATGTTTCCATAGGTTTATCAATTGTTGATTATCTGTTAGTCATTAGTGGGAGACTTCGTATCTGACAAACATGTTATGAGTTAGACTCGCATTTTTTTAAACCCAACTGAAAATATTGTGTTGGCATTGGTGATGTGTTTGATAGCCCTGTCTGAAATGAAGATATTGTCCTACAGCCTGTGCTGGGTGGAGCCTGGAGTATTGTGGTCTTTTCTGAGAGTCATGGAGGATGAAATTAAGAAGAACATATCTAATTTTGATCAGCACAAATGATTATTAAACAAGTCTGCATCTTCTTTCCTGAACTTGTTTCAGTATTGGCCAATTGAAATACTTGAAAATCATCTCAGAGCAATACCAAGACATACTCAAATTTACTATCTTAGCCCGGAGGTGTGCAGTCAAAACATGTTAAAGTAGGAAACGGGACCATAGACAAAGGAAGTGATGGACTATGCCCCGAAATACAATGAAGAGCTGATGACCCATACTCAGCGTAGTTTTATAACCTATATTCAGCGCCTGGCCCATCATGCCACCTAATCATACCCATGAGGCAGGACTTGGTGAATCTAAAGTGCTTTCTGTCTTTTCAAGGTATCTGCACCATCCTTTAAACCAAACAGGTTTGTTGCTGCCTCAGAAAATGCTGCGTTTTTACCTAGCAGTCAAGTCACACAGATCCCACACTAGCTGTGCTTCTGGCAGTTATACGATGGTTGGTTGAGTTTTTAGTTTTACTAATCAATGTTTGTATTGATTAGTGTAACTTCTGCCGTGTAGCCATATGAGGGACCAGGGCTGGAGACGCAGAGTGGCCATAGGTGAGTCATACCTAAATGAGTACTGGCTACGCCTTTTAGTCTGGAAACATTTTGGTTCCATAATGGATCTTAAAGTCCTTATTGCTGAGCGTAAGTGCTACAGTCTGCTTCACAAAAATCAGCTACAGAAATTGAAGATGGGATGAAAGAAACCACACAAATGCAGAACAAAGTAGATTTTAATTTTGCTATTAGAATACCTTTCATCTTCTTCAAATCTTTCTTAGAAATACTTATCTAAAAACTTGAGTAAATAAAACTGTGAGTTAAACAAGGGAATATACAGCACACTTGGTACTTAGAAATAACATTTTCTTAAGGAGTTAAACCCTGTCCTCATATTTTACACATTGTCCTTTAATAAAGAAGCTCACTTTTAAATTGGAGAAGACGGAAGTCCATCTTTCTTTTTGGAGACTCTAATGCTGCTTCTCTTCGTTCTGCTGTCAGAAGGGTCATACAATTATCTCTCAGAGTGAAGGACCTTTTCAAAGAACTTGTGTGCTGCATAAGTTCACCTTGATAAAGAGCCAGCATTCACTTTTCACTTTGAGAGCGCAGCCAGCTTTGATGGACTCGGCATGTCTTAGACTTTTCAAACAATCTTCACCACAGTGCTCCAGCTATCTACACCAATAGAACCCTGCCCTACAGAACAGTATGCTGCACAGCTAAAAAGAAAATAACATTAAAAAGCTCCAGATGTTTCAACTGAAGAAATGAAAGAAAGAGAACAGCTCAGCTGTACACACCATCTTCACTCCTCATTTTTCTGTGCTCCCCCTTTCTGGGCTTGTTTCTCTCTTTCACTCAAGATTTACAGTGTGAACAGTCAGAAGCAAGGACAAGCTGCTGTGATGTTTCCTGGTGCAGACACCAGCAAACTGACCTGGGTCTTGACTTGTAGCCGAAGCTCCTGGAGCTGTTATTGCAGTTTAAACAAGGGCTGTTAACTCCAGGTGCTCCAAAACTAGTTCTGGAACATCATGATAAAATGGGAAGTGTCCTATTAAGGAAAGATTTAGTGCTGTTATCCATAATCTGAATTGCCACCCTCAATTACTTGAACCTTTCCTGTTTTGATGGAACGGATTACTTGAGCTGGTCACTATGTGAATGTAGCAGAATAGGACTGCCCACAGTCATTATCATTCTTCAAGCTGCTATCACCATGAGTAGCTTCAGGTGGCAAGCCTGATAGCTTCTGATGGGCTCAAGGGATTTGGGTACCTACCTGCTCTTTGGTTTCAGTAGGATTAGAGCACCTGACTTTTAAAATCAGGAAATTACAGAAAATTAACAAAAGTCCAGGTAAACACCTGAAGCTATTGACTATTTTGTAGGTTAACCCCTGCATCCTTGTAAAATGCTCTGTGGTTGACTGTGCATCTTGCCAGATGTCGGATACAAAGCCTGTGACAGATTGCAGATAGTTTTACCAAAGATTGTCAGTGTAATTTTCACACTTCCTCAGGAGTTTTGGGGGAAAGAAGCGTCTTACTTCCATGCCTGCGGCAGTAGGAGAACAGGCCGTTGCATGGTAATTTGGGAGCCTGGTTTCATGCAAGGCTGAAATCCCAGATTGGTTTGGTCAACTCTCCTTTTTCTTCTCTGCCTTGGCTTTTGTGCCTGCAGAAAAGCTGTGCTTATACTGATCTAAGTTGTGAAATGCTTAGCCTTTTATATCCCTTTGACTGCTGCTGTTATTATTACTTGCAACTCCGTTTTGTATGTTTCCTTCCCTTTCCGAAACCTGCTTGAAAGTTATCCTTCGTGTATTCTTGACAGCAGTGCCATGGCTGTATGGAGTTGCATCCAAGCCTGTGTCGGTGTGATCTGCGCACCCTTCTACACACGTGCTCCTTGTTGCTAGCAAAGATGTGACAGAACAGCTCAGACCCAGGCAAGGAGGACCTGAGCCTCACTGCTTTACATGTGCAAAGACATAGAGAGAAAAAGAGAAGATTTATGTCTTTGTGAGATTGGCTTAAATGGCCACTCAGCAGCTTTGGTAGATGACCTTCACAGCAGGGAAGAGGCTGGTCTACAGAGTGCATTTTACTCCTGTTTATAGAAAAACCACATAATGTTTTAGCTGCATTTTGTCACAAAAAATAGGTTCCAGAAAGAAAGAGGCCACTGAAGTAGCTGCCTTAGAGAGGGGGAAAGGGGAGAAATTCAGCACTGGTTTATATATTTGTCTGCGGGAAACCTCTTGAGTTTTGCTTTTTGGATGGCCAGGGTGTGGTGGTACAGTTTTTTTTTTTTGTAATGGAAACCATTATTTACCCGACACTTAGACCACAATGCTCGTTTCACTCATTAACTTAGCAACATTAAGACTGCTCTCCAGACAATGGGAGTTAGATATTCAGCATATTGTTGTTGCCATTCCTATGCCGTTTATGCAATGGAAGATGTTTGCATATTACATTTGTCACAGACAAGTATGGGGTATCAGATGTAGTGGTATTATTTTAAAATAGAACTGTAAAACGCAACTAAATATGCTCAGCTGCAGAATGCTTTGGATTTTCTAAACTGAAAATTCCCATAATCTTATGAAAATGTGGTGTAATGTGAAAGTTAATGGCTCAGGGGACTGGTGCAGGGAAGAAAGGTTTCTTAACTCTTGATAAATAACACAAATTAAATCCAGCTTGATCGTGTCTGAAAGTCACTATTATTCTCAGATTTGCTTGTATTTTGTTTTGGTTTGGTTGTGGTTGGACAATACGAATTTATGATCCAGTTTCCCAAATAAAAAGGTGATTCAATCTGATTTTAAAAAAAGAAATCAGAGTTGAAACCGAAGAGCAAACATTTTTTGTATACTGACAAAAAATTAGGACTTGCTCACCCCTCTTTGGAATGAACGCTCTTAAATGTACCTCCCCAGGGAAAAACTTTCTGCTCTCTAGGATGAAGCAGCTGTTCTGAAATTCAAGTCTGCACTCTTGCAGGTGTGGGGGGGTTGTTGCTAAAAACACCTTGGGCAGGAGAGGGAGTATTGCCAACGTGTGGGCGATAGCTCAACTGGAACTTGGAGGGACAGGGAGTGGCAGATGAGTGATCTCAGGTTGCTCTACGTCGTCATAGCAGAAACTGAGCTAGTTCAGCCCTAGGGCCACATGGCGTTTCAAGGGGCTAGATTTTGAGAAATTATGGCTTATACGTTTTAATGAAGAGGATGGTGAATTAAAAAAAAATCTGAGGGGGGAGCAGTGGAAGGGTAGATAAAAATTCTCAAGTCTGGAAATGGAGCAGGTAATGCTAAAAGACAGTATGGTTGAGGTAAAATATACTGCAATTTGGCTCTGCTATGTAAAATAAGCTTTTGATTTATGGAGTGTCAAAATGTAGATTTCTATGCCTTTCACAATGAATTTTCCTGGCAAATTTTTGGGTGAAAATGATTATGGGAAAAATGTTCAGAATGTAATTATAGTTTTGATGAAGAATTGAGGGATCTTTAAAGATGTTTTCTGCTTGTGTCTGCCATTGCTGTTGTCAGAGTGCCTCACTGGACTACTGGGTGGCCCCAGCTGCTCTGTATATTTTACCCCCACCCCACCTCCAGGGAGTAAAAGCACAATTTGGCCCAATATCTGCTAGAAATGAATTGATTCCACTGCAGACTCCATGCAGTACATGCTGAGATGATTAAATAAGGACTATAAACTGTTGTAATAAAATATCATCATTTGAAGTAGGGATAATGATCTTTGTTTTGTGGTAGGATGGCACCTATAGGGTCCTGGCCCATAACGCTAATAAAAATGATAATACAGAACATCCTTGATGTGCCTTTGCTTCTTTTGGGAGGCAAAGTCCAGCCGAAAGCATTTTGAATGCTGATTATTGGAATGAAAGTATTTTTATTTCTAGCTTCTGCAATTAGTGAAATTTGAGTGAGGATATTTTTCTACCAGAGAAAAGCTTAGCCTACAATTTAGTCTCAACGTATTTGGTTAGAACAGTAAGACTTTGGGGGCATCCAGTGGTTAGTAACCCAATGGTGAACCATTTGTGGTGCATCTGGTTTTTTAGCACTTGGCATCTCTCTTGTAAATATACTGTGGACCCCCTCAAAGGACTTGCTATTGCCTCCTCTGCTTTGGAAACGAAGGTAGGAGGAAACTCACTGTTCATGAAACCAATGTCAGCCTCAACCAAAGGCCACACGCCAGTCATTCCTTCTGAGGACCTGGGTTTGGCATTGATGTATCTCTGAGCACCAGGTGAATTTCTTCTCTTCAGATCTGACCTTTCTTACTCTTTGAGTATTGCATACCCTTCATTATTAACAACGGTCCATCTAAAACAACCATTTCTCCATCGTCAGAAATTTTCCTGTAGTTTTCACAGAGGCCAAGGATGAATTAACATGAACCATAAATGCATTAAGGTTTACATGTTCTTCCTGGAGGGTATTGTGAAAGCCAATCCCAGACTGAACAGGAATGCATCCTTTTTTTATTATTATTATTATTATTAT
>VWZK01009963.1:0-14502 GCA_013396935.1 Baryphthengus martii | reverse complement strand
TTTTTATTATTATTATTATTATTATTATTATTATTATTATTATTGCCTCTGTGAGGTGTGGGAGTGTGCAATGGCTGTAATTGAGTCTACATGCAGTGTCTGGAAAGATTTTATGTCCAGCATGTCTCTTATTCTTATCTTGCTATTGTATGTAACAATTAAAGATACTAATTAACACTTCCCTCAGCATGACGAAAGTCTGCATCATGGTGTGCATCTACAGCGTGGGCTTCAGAGGGAGAAGACATTAGTGCCAGGTTGCTCCTTGGTGACCTACAAGGAGAGTACATAGTCTTCATTTTTTTTCAGCCAACGGGCTTAATTTTTTGCTTTATACAGCCTCTGCAGATGAGAAGTCAGATCCTGATCAGATAAAAATCCATATAGCATGACTCCAGTGAACCCATTTCAGCTTACAGAAGCTGGGGAGCTGGTCCCTGTATGCTCTGTAGCTGCTCAGCTAATGCTGCTGGCTGTCTTCAACGCTGTATTCTCTTCCTGCCATTATCGTACTATAATTAAGCTTCTGCCATCGTTTGCTGCCCTTTTCTACACATACACCCTCCTCCATCTTTCTGAGGAATGTTCCCTTAGCAAAACAGTTTGCATGTCAATTGCGGATACAACATTGTGTTCTCGATGCCATGAGGTTATATTAGCACTTATATTTGTGTTCACAAGGGTTGCTTGCATACATAAAGCCTGTAAGTGTTTCAGAATTGGGGCCATACTATGCAGTGTTACTGGGCAATAATCTTATGATGTAACCATAAACCTCGATTGTCTGTTTAATATCTCAGATGTTTCAATTTGCATTTCGTTAAAACTTGGCAAAAGGTTATCAGCTCAGATCCAAAATTCTCACAAAAATTGTTCTAATATGTAAAGTAAGTTTTGATTTATGGAGTGACAAAAATGTAAATTTCTAAGCATTTCAGTTTATTTTTTTGCCAAACTTTAGACTAAAATGACTTTTTTAAAGTGAAATGATTCTGGATGTAGTTATTTTCATGACTATGGAGTAAAAGCAATTGAAGGTGTTAATTTAAATGCGTTTACAATTAATTCTTATACTGTTGCTTCCCAGGAAATTAATAAAATGTCCCTACTGAGCTTATTAAGAGGAATTTCTATAGACAGAATATGTTGTTATTTTTGCAAGGAACCTAAGGATAAAATAACCTATTAATCTGTATATAATATTGCTAAAAATATACATTCTTCTTCATCTCCTCATGCAAGTTGTTTTGAGGAGTTCTACATTACAAAATATGGCAAATCATTGTTGTGTAACACTTATTCTAAAAGAGCACAGTAAAAATATGTAATATTTCAAAAGAGACTTGTTTTGCAATAGAAATACCTCTGACTATTGAGGAAAAAAAAAATCATTTCATATTGTATTTGTTGCTGGAATATCACTCAAATTAGCACAGACTTCCAGTGTATATACATAGATAGATTTTATAGAAGACATGTATAACAACAGATTGCCTTTGATAGTATAAAATTCGAACATTGGACTAGTCTTAGATTTTTACTAGTAGTTTGGAGAAGGAAAAAGTATCAACATCTCACATAAAAAATCCTCAATTTAAATTCAGTTCTCAGCTCTTCCTTTAAGATACACAGAAACATGATATTTCTTTCATAAATCCCTACTTTGTTGTTGTTTTATACATAAAACAGGCAATGGGGTCTCTTGTGTTTAATCATTTTAATTAAAAGTGTGAATTTTGCCAGTTGCATCAGCTGGTCTATCATTTTCTATGGAAAGATTTCTGCTGTGAAATTGGTTTTAAATCTGGTTACCTCTTAATATTAGAAATCTCAGAAAAGTGTTTGGATTCAAAGAGAAAAATAAAACCCATTAACTTTGCTTTTAATGTCAGAAGGATATTATTTAAATTTGGTATTTTCCAATGTCTTCTAAAATACTTGTGAAGTGGAGTGCAAGGAACCGAGCTTTACTCAGTGTACTTGTAGGCACAACTTCTCTAGATAAAGTTTGAAATATCTCATGCAAGAAATGTCAGCATTTCCAAATTATTTTCCCCCAGTGAAACAAATAAAAAAAAAAAAATCAGAAAAGGAACATTTTCACACAGCAGGGAAAGGATTCTGAGGAGTTTTGAATGGGAAATGTCAAAACAGAAAGTGTAACTGTTTCAGTTTTCCATTTCTCTTCATTTTGATTCAAGATGAGATTTTTCATTTTGATTATCTTCATCACAGAATGAAAGGCCTTTGTCAAAACTGCCATTTTCACATGAAGAAGTTTCAAGTTCTAAAAATCACCTTTTTCCGGTGAGAAATCTTGTTGACTGAGGCAGCTGGCCCAACTCTAACGTGATATTGAACTGCAACCAACAACTGTCCATGACTCATATGAGGGTCTCGGGAACGTATTGCTCCCATCCCCACCAGCTCTGCTCCTCAGCTAGGGCAGCCTCCCAGAAGAGGTTTAGTCTGAGCCCAATGAGTTGAAGGGACCAGCTGGCTTTGGGCGGGTGTCAGGAGATGTCAGGTGACAATGTGGGCCTGCAGCATTTTGAGGGAGGACAAAGGCAAGGAGAGGGAGGGTGGCCAGGGAAGACATGTGGCCTCAAGGCATCCTCTTCATCAGGCCCTCCCAGACACAATAGGTAAGCAAGGCCTGATGTGCTGGATGTGTTCTCCATCCTGCGTCTACAAGCTATCTCATCTGAAAGGGGCCCAGGATTGAAGACTCCCTGGAGGCAGCTGATCAGAGAGTTTCTCACAGACTTGTATGTCTGAAATGTCAGGCACTGTGCTGTTTTTGGGTTTGACGCTGTCATACTTTTCAGCCATGGAGCAGTCAGGGATGAAGGACAAATCTGTGGGTTCCTCCCTCGCTCCCTCTGTCCCTTGCCTGTTTGCACCCACGCGGGCAGCAGGGCTGTCTCCTCCTCACCGTGTTGTATGGCATTTCTGGCAGAACCAGGGCAAGCAAAGCAGTTTTGGGACAGACCCTGCAGCTTCATCCCCAGTGGAAAGGCTGGTATTCCTGTATGGTCGTCAGACAAGATGCACCCATCTTGTCCCCATCTGCCTGGAGAGGTCCCATGAGAAGGGGCATCAGTCCTGTGTATGGGGACAGCTGTGCGATAATCCTCTTGGGATGCCAGCTGTATTGAGAATCTGAAGGGATACTCCAGTAGTGACAACAGGACACCCCAGGTTCCTTTCATGGGAAAGGCTTGTTCCTTCTTCTAGGCTTTTGAAGTGTATGCATGCACACAATGTGTCTACCTGAAAGAGGGAAGATATGTCATAAAGAAACCAATTCCCTTGCTCTACAAGAACAGGATAAAGTCTTATAAACCCTAAAGACACAGAAGATATTACAATAAATATCCATGTAGGCTCCTGATCCTTTAGTTATTTATGTTTAATGTCTCAATCTCATCAGGACAAGTGACATGATTTTAGTAAAATATGTCAGTGCAATTCGCAGGGTGCTTTATAAAAGCAAAGCTTAACTTGTATGCGAGAGGGGGAAAAAATGAATAACCTTCCTGAATCTCAAACTCTATTCAGTCTTCTCCCCAAATAAATGGACCATTTTTAGTTTTTCCTTATTTCATTCTGATACTGCAGGCAAACCTGTTTCTGTATGTTATTTTATCACTGTGATCTGCTTGGGAAAGTAGTATATATTTTTAATATACATATTTTATACTTAGATACTTCTTATTTAAATGTGTATATGCATATTTAAAAGTAAAAATCTGCTGGATTTTTCAATTGTCTTTAGTTACAGCAGAGACTAAACAGAACTTTGAGTTTTAAATGCTTATAAGCGTTGCTTTTAGATCTCATGATAGAGCTTATTTTTCCATTGGAGTGCATGGGCCTGAAATTTAAGGCTAGTTGCTGGTTTTGTAGAACTTTCATCCTGGCAGAGTTCTCATGAGTTCAGTAGATCTCAGGAGAGTTCACGTAGGCTGTATTTACACAATTTGGAATATACCTAGGAAATCATCATTACCATCATTCAGTTCCCAAGACTTTCCCTGTTAATAATCTGTGAGCCTTACCTCCTCTTACATACATTGATTACATTTGATAATGCTCCTGCTTACAACTGCCCAAGCCGATAACCTCTGAGTAGACATCTTTGCAGAATATTCAGCCATGCCTTTATCGGTCCTCAGTGCACGTGGCACACCAAATTATTTTCTGCATTATCATAAACGAAAGAAATTCAGTTTAAGAAACATTAGTATGTTTTCTCTATATTTGTGTTAATTATAAGTACATTGTACTGATATAACTTTATTGTATAGAAGCCTTGAAGTAAAACAGTATTTATTGTGAAAGATGATTGCAGTTTCAATAACATCTCCTTCTTATTACTTAAAAAACATATATTTAGCCAGATACCATGAACACTAAGTTTAGTTCACTTGGCAGCACTATAACCAACGCTTTTATAATCTTTGTATTTAAAATCCCAAATAAGCCATAATTCACTGGCCATGCTGCATAGTGACTGCATGTATCCTATGTTTTAGAATAAAAGTATAAAATTACAGAGATACGATCAATTATTTTAAAAAAATGTAAATGTAGTGAAATGGTGTAGAAGAGAACCACGTTGGTCTTCATTACTCTGAAAACAGAAATTGCTGGGAAGCAGGGGAAAAAAAGTAATATGAAAAGAAATGGTTCTTGGGGAGAAACGGCTTTTCTACAACTGGCTCCGAGTGAATTCAAAAGAAAGTGGCTAACAAGGCATTTCCTAATAACAAGTCAAGGGCGTTTAATACTTTTTCATCTTTAAAGTTACAAATGTAGAATAAATGTACTCTGTTTTATCACAGGATTACTCACTGGAGCCCATGTGTTTCTTTGGGACTGAGAGTAGTGTGTGGTACGCTATGTTGTGCGAGAATCCTTCACTGCTGCAAGTGGCCATCTCTTCTGAATGGCATGGGGAAAAATAGGCATCCACTTGCACAAGAGACCTTCTTTCACTTTCATCTAAAATGTTCTCCTACAGTCAAGAGTTGGGAGGCGTTTGCGAAAACATTCAGCACTGTCTTGTTGAAATACAACCTTGAATTTTTGGTTTCTTCCTTCTCAAAGAAAGGAAAGGACCTTTGAAGGAGTTCTTCTTCTTTGAGTGCCTATAAAAAGGGGATTTTACACATTGTGCAGTGTGTGGAGCAGAACATGGAAGGGTCCTACCCTGATTAAATGCTTAATTAAGGGTAAAGTCTCCCACAGAGCATTTAATCTGGATTTGTATATCACAGAATATCCTGACAACACAGAGTGGGTGAATGAAATTTTTCAGCTTATCTTACTACAAATTTAAATCTTTCATTTTGACAATCATCTTAACATGAGCCAGCAGTGTGCCCAGGTGGCACGGAAGGCCAATGGGATCTTGGCTTGTATCAGGAATAGTGTGGCCAGCAGGAGTAGGGATGTAATTCTCCCCCTGTACTCGGCATTGGTGAGGCCTCACCTCGAGTACTGTGTGCAGGTCTGGGCCCCTCACTTCAAGAAGGATATTGAGGTGCTGGAGCAGGTCCAGGTCCAGAGGAGAGCAACAAGGCTGGTGAAGGGACTGGAGGGAAAGTCTTATGAGGAGAGGCTGAGGGAGCTGGGGTTGTTTAGCCTGGAGAAGAGGAGACTCAGGGGAGACCTCATCACTCTCTACAACTACCTGAAAGGAGGTTGTAGTCAAGTGGGGGTCGGGCTCTTCTCCCAGGCAACTAGTGACAGGACAAGAGGGCATGGCCTGAAGCTGCGCCAGGGGAGGTTTAGGTTGGATATTAGGAAGCACTTCCTCACAGAAAGGGTCATTAGGTGCTGGAATGGACTGCCCAGGGAGGTGGTGGAGTCGCCATCCCTGGAGGTGTTTAAGGAAAGATTGGATGTGGCACTTAGTGACATGGTCTAGCTAGGTGTTGTCGTGTTGGGTTCATAGACTGGACTTGATGATCTCAGAGGTCTATTCCAGCCTCAACGATTCTATGATTCTATGATTTCAGAAATGCAGCCTTGTGGAATAACCCAAAACTTTCCTCTAAGAAGGAAACAACAGTGGACAAATGATAGGAAATGCATGTGCAGTCACCTGGTAAGTGTAGGGCTTTATCATACGATAACATTTTGAAATTTTGGTTAACTTGGTGAGAATTAGGAATGACACGAACAATTATAGATGAGGCCTGGTTACGGAAATGAGCTAATACTGTGATATTTTGGTCTTGTGATACCTTTTTTTTTCCCAGATTTTTAAGATGAACAACATAGACATAAACTAAAAAGAAGTGGCGCTACCTAGTGGGTAAAGAAACAAACCCAATCCTCTACTGACCTCTGAAGTTGCATGGTGTCTTCCTCCTTTGCTATTCAGCTTCCCACCTGTAAAACAGCACAAAATTGCTGACCTCCAAGGGAGCTGGGAACCTCTTGAAGGAAGATACCACTTAAGACAAAGGCATTTTGGAGACAGTGCCCCAGGAATGCTCCTCTAAATACATTTCCCTTAAGCTTGGTGTTGATTTCTTTCTTTTTTTTTTCATGTTGTTTTGTTTCTTCTGTTGAATGATTTGTTAAGGATATGAGATTGCTTAATAATGTTTTCCATATTTTTTACTACATTCAAAGGCAGTGTAAGCTGTTGACTGTCCTCAACCAAACTGATTGAAGCAGTGAAGGCCTCAAGGATAGTTAATTTCCTAGAAGTTTTAGGAATATATGTGGTTGTTTAGAGCAGAAAGGCTCTGTCAGTTTTGACAGATGGAAAGGACATGGCATGAACATGCATGTTGCCAGGCATCAGAGGATGAGCATGCCTGGAGAAGCCATGCTGTACGGCACAGGTACCAGCAACACTTGTTGAGCAGCACACAGCCCAAGGCCCTGTGAGCTCAAGCTTTGCTATTTTCAGTGTTATTGGAAATGCATGGTAATTTCATTCACATTTCACGTTTGTTGTCGCTTTGCTGCCAAAAACACTAGTCCTGCTGTCCATCCCAGTCCTGTCTTCCCAGTTCCACTCCAGTCATTGTGACAGCACCAGTATGCACACTGTAGAGCAGCTGAGTGACTTACTCTGCCGAAAATTAATTTTTTTTTGGCCAAGTTAGTCTGTAGCTTGATGAGATCCTTGATTTAGTCCCTGAGCCAGTTGTATCAGTGTTGGTGCTAGCCCAAGAGGTGAGCAGGAGCCCGTATCAGGGGCAGGACTATCGGTTTTGGTACCTTCAGTTGATCATGGCACTGAATCCGGGGTTATTTGCTTGTTGTGTGGTTGCCCTGGCTTCTTTTATGCTCCCATTTCAGGTAAACCATTGTGAGTTATCTTTGTTGCAAGCCTTTTGGGTGAACAGCAGCAGCTTTGCACTTGTGAATTTTCTTCTGTTCCTCCTAACCATATTCTAATTTGGAGTTTCTCATCTTTCTGTTTAACAGGAAAGATGCCTGCTCTAAAAATATAGAATATGGCTCCAGATCCCTGTTCTGAGAACAGCTGGTCACGTTCAAAATGAATGCCTAAAGAAAATAGCAAATTTGAAGAGAAATGTGAATTTCTGATTTCTGGCAAGTGAAAGGCTGGCCTGAGGTAAGCCAGCCAATTCCTGGATGACTCCAGCATCAGCGCGAGCGCCAGCACTTTTGCCTTCTCTCTTTTGCTGCAGAGCTGGTGCTAAGGTTTCAGTTTCACGTAAACCATTCCCCAAATGGTTAGTTCTGGAAATAACAGCCCAGTTCCAATGATGACACAGGTGACATTTTCAAAATCAAAAACTGGGACAGTTCTGTAGTGACATTTTTAGGGTCTCAAAATATCCCTGCAAAAGACGAACGTATGCTTAAAAAAACATGCTGATGTCACTACTGCCAGTGTCTGCTTCAACAGCGATACATATATACTTCCCAGAGAACAAGGTTTTTTCCAGTTGCTTCAATTCAAAGTAAATTGTGTCATGAAACACCAAAAGCACTGCTAACATTCATTCTGGTCTGGTCTGAATCATGAGGCTGAACCAATTTAACTTAACTTAGTTCAGTAAACCAGCGGGACTAGTATGTAGAGTTTCCTGGGTTTTTAAACTCGTTATCTTTCAGCCCGTACATTTGATCAGTCTACGGTAGCTGGCCACAGCTCGGGATTTAAATATTGTGCAGGCATTTGTGCACAAGGCTGCCTGGGTGTGAAATCACACAACTGCACAAGCCACCACGAGTGTGCGAACAGCTCGAATTGCCAGCAGATCATGCAGGGGGCTGTGCTCAGCGGGCTGCCCTGCCCAGCCCAGCTCCCGGGACACGCTGCACTCAAGTCTACTCTCTGCGAACATGCAGTAACATTTGCTCGCTTGGAAGGAATGGCTTGATCGTGTGTTTTGCAGCTAGGAATGAATCAAATTATTTTCAATTTAGGTTGAAAGGAGAAAAAATTGGTGCACCTCTGAGGTGCTGAAAGCAGCTCCTGGATTGCTGTGATGTCCTACAGGGCAAGGACAGTCTTGCTAAAAAAAGTGTCAGTGGTCCTTTTAACAATTAAAAACGAAAATAATTTTTCACACAAAATCACAAATCCCTCCTAATTAGAAGTGGAGCTTTTCTGTCTGTCATCAAAATGCAGTAAATCCAGGAGATTCTGTGAGGCATACGGTGTTCGGGACAACATGTTGGAGATAAGATATCTCTGCTAATGAAGTACAGAACATGTTCCCCTCAGGGACTTGCAAGGCGCTCTGTGAGCAGAGATAATTGAATTGTTATAACAGCTTTGCGAAAAAGATGTTGCAACTTGCAGATAACCTCTGAGCTCAAGATTCTTGATGTGAATTTACTGGTGCGGCATGAGGCATGTTGGGAGGCTGGGAGCCAGCCCCAGCACCTTGTGTAAGCCTTAGCCCCTCTTGTCTTGATGGGACTGAGCGTATGGAGGGGGGTCAGGGTGTGAGCCTCCAAGAAGGAGCCCTTGCCGCTCAGCAGCGCACACTGGCAGGAGCTGCAGGGCTCCCAAGTGTCTGCAAACATACTGAACTCGTTTGTCCAGGCGACTTAGTTTAAGGACAACTGCTTAAAGTACTTTACAATGTTAAGTGTACACACCAAAAGGTGACAGATACACAGAAGTAAATTGTAGGCATCTTAAACGATACAGGTTCTACCCCTCGTTACAAAATGGCTTTTCTGCTGATGGGTATTTCCTACAGTGTTTGTCAAACAGTAGGTTCATGGCTTAGTCAGGGACAAAGTTATTAAGGACATAAAACGCCATCTGGATGATGCTAATAATCATAAAACCTAACCTTCAGATACACTGCTGCAGTGACCAGACTGCGCCAGACCAGATTACCCTTTGTTTGTGCTAAAATTTGAGCCCTCTACAAACCCTCTTGGCTGCCCAACCCCACATATTTTACTCTGAAAACCTAAATGTGGTTATTCTAATGAGGCAACCAAGTGACCTGTCCCTGGCATCTTACTGGAACATTGTCTTAAAAGGGCCAATTTCCTAGTAGAGTTTCTTTTTCAGTTTCTAAGCAGTTGGTGGTTTGCTTTAAACTTTTGTTTAGGATTTCTGCTTCTCAGTTTAGTTGGCAGTTCATGTGACAAGGAAAAAAAAAATTAAAACCTCTTGCAAGCTGAAAAAACCCAAACCTATCCTATAAATGCATTTTGCACTTGTTTATACAAGAAAATGATGGGATTTTCCATTCAAAATCTGTTTCGTGCTGTAGGAATGACCTAGCTATCACTCTACTGCCATAACCTCTTGGTGAGTGCACCACTGTAAGGGAGAGAGAAGGCTCTGCAGGCCTAACCTGAAGCTATCTAATGCTAAAGGATGGTTTTGCTCTGCAGGAAGGGTTTGGTTTTCTTTCTACGCCAGGATACGGTTTGCCAAATGCCAGCATTGTGGTTTCTTGTTGATAGCGGGTGAGAAGCACTAGCAAAGGGCAGCCATTCCGATTAGCTCCAGCGCTGACCCTTACAAGGCTCAAAGCCAAGGACCAGCATCAGCTCGGGCTGAGCAGTGCCTTGCTCCGTGAAGACTTGCACCGAACCCCACAGCTCAGCTTGCAGCCAGGTACCGCGTACCCTGCGCTGGGCTGCCGCCATCTCCCCCTTCTTGGCAGCAATGCAAATAAATATCTGCCTCTTCACCCACCCAGGCTGAACTGAGCAGACCTCTAGACAAACGCGGCTTCATGTGTTATTCAGTGCTATGAGACTGTGAGGAAGAGGCACACATTAAGGTGTCCAAATCTGATGCCAGAACTAGTCAGATGCTTCCCAAATGAGCATGCACATGTGTGAGAATGAAAATGTTACACTTAAAAAGGACAGAAAGTGAAGTTTGCTGTCTAATCAGAGGCTTCTCCATGCTGTCAGGCTGATTTGCAGCTTTGTGTGTGGCATGTTAAAACAGTCAGGACAATTGTAATCTGCATAATTGTAATAAGCCTAACCTAAGCTTCCAACACAACCCAGCAGTAGAATGGTTAAATAAGTTTGCCATAGTCACTTGCTACTTGTTAAATACTGTAATTTTTGGCAAAAAAATAAATCACGGAACACTCTGAGCTGTACCATTCAAATTGCCGTGCAAAGAGCAGCAAAGGCTTGACCACTTGGCAGTATTGGTACGTGCCCACAGGCCTGAGCAGTAAGCCTGGCAAGGGCAAATTGCAGCTATAGGCACATCTATCTTCTTTTTCTCGCTTCAATATATAGGTTCAGTATTAGAAAAGTGTTTTCTACAGAAGTAAAAGGCATTTCCACTGTGCCTATGTCGTGACTGTAGTGATAGTTCTTGGGAGCAGGAGTGCAAGTAGCTGTCTCACTCTGTGACTTGGTGACAATGTTAATTATTCCTCTGCACTTTTACACCTCTATTGTGATCATCATGTAATGCTTCCTGTAGATGATACTTTTGTTATCTAAGTTTAAGTGTCCCCTTTCTTTTCTCCCAGAGAATTCAGCTGCTAGAGATTTATTCTCTGTATGTCTCTTTGCTAATAACACCACTGCGACAGGAGAGTCCCTCATCTCCACGAAGTAGAGGAGTACAGAAGAAGCTCTTGTGAGGCATCTTGTTGATACTATTCTTGGGTCTCATATAAACCCACAGGGAGGAGTTGCTGCCCCCAGCTGTATCCTGTCTCAAAGGAAAGAAGGAGTGGGAGAGTTTTAAGGAAGCATGGTGAGGGAAAGTTGGTGTTTTAGTGCAGAGCATGGGTTTTGACCTGAGTATGTGTTACTGGCTTCCCTTCACCACCCAGTGCCATGCAGCAGCTCAGGACAGGGCTTCCCCTCCCAGCGCAGTGACCCATGCATGCAAAACACTTGGTTTCTCCTCTCCAGATCCCTCTTCTCTGTTCCCTACACTCTACACTTGGGATATGGGGTCTTTTTGCGCATCTCTGGCCAGAGATATGAGGTGTAAATAAAGTTAAAATGCTCAGTCGGTAGCACGTGCTCAACTAAACCAATTTCTACTCACGAACTTTTAATACTAGTAAGCCATTTGGTAAGGATCTTCATTTGTCTGAAGCTATTATGGGTGTATGACAAAAACAAAAGTAGCATTTATGGTTTTCATCCAATATATACTTTGGCTCTGATTTTACGTTCTTTTTCAAGAATATATTGCCTCTAGTTTTCTCCGTGTGTAGTGGATTTAGCTTCAGGTGGAAGAAAGTAGCAATTTTTGCAAACAAAAAAATTCATCCTTATGAAAATCGGTTACAATTTAATAATTTATAGAGTAATATTCAGAACAAGAAACATCAGAATAGAACTTAACTAAATATTCACAGTTTGGGAATATCCATGTTTACTTGCTAACGCTTTTTGCAAAATATGAGCCCAAATATAGGAAATCTGTGCTATTATTCATTACAATTAAATGGGCTTTGGTTCTCAGAGGCTCCCAGTAAAATCTGCACTCTGTTGAACAAGTCTGTACTAGATTATTTAGTGTCTGCTATTAATAAATATTTCATTGTGGTGATGGAAAATATTTCTTTGCTTTGTGATACAAGCCCATTTTTTGCACCCTGAAGAATATTTAAGGCCTTTTTTTTTTTCTTTTTTTTTTTTTTTTCTTTCTTTCTTTCTTGCCTAGGATAGGACTTTCCTTCAAGGCAGCTGCTGATCTGATTCAGTGGGTTAGTGTGATTGAGACAATGTGGTAGGCTGGGGAAAGCAAATGGAAGAAGTGATAAGGGGCCCAAATCATTGTTGGGAAACTGTCCCCTCCTTCAGTGATATAGAAATGCTGCTGAATTCAGACAAGTCTCCTGATCTTAAATCAGGATTTCAAGTAGAGAGGCCTTTTCAGTCAATGGTCTTTTTAAGGCCAATAGAAAAAAAGTGAGTTTTCCAAAAGCCATTTTTCAATGGAAGCGTTCCTTTGCCAGAGATACCACAAGTAATCACTTCCCATCACCAGAATGGGACTCTATTGTGTGTCAAAGAAGTGAGACGAAGGATAAAAACTGGCCAAAATGTCTTGGTGTTTCACCATACAGCCTTGGGAAACCAAGGAAATTTCTGACAAAATATATTTTTCCTTCTTTTTATCAAAACATCCATGGGAAGATAAAGGGACAGGAGGGGAGATTCTGGGGAAGAAGGAGCATGCAGTAGGTTTCCTGACCAAATCAGCTTCCTTGCCTATAGGACCAGAAGGTCCTCTGTCCCACCAGGATCACTGATTGTTCGTTTTCTTGGTTGACAAATTCAGTGGGTTGCAGTGATCATATGGACC
This sequence comes from Baryphthengus martii, assembly GCA_013396935.1. NCBI lineage: Eukaryota > Metazoa > Chordata > Aves > Coraciiformes > Momotidae > Baryphthengus > Baryphthengus martii. The sequence goes on along the minus strand of VWZK01009963.1, from coordinate 1,727 downwards.
CAGGGAATCATTCTATATCACAAGCATCAATGCTAATTCTGAGGTATTTATGCATGTTCTTTTCTGGTCTCAGCAAGGTAGCTTCTCAGAAAGGTTCCTCTGGCTGTGCAGCCCCCTCCGTTGATAACTTTCTGTGGGCCTGTGCACTGGCTAACGTTAATTTAATGTAGGAGTCACATTCATCCCTGGGTGATAAACCAGCACTCACTGAAACTGTTGGAAATTGTCTCTTCTCCTCAATAAGAGCAAGAGCAAGTCCACCTCAGTCAGCTGGCAGAGATTCCCACTCTCTTTGGCTGCCCTTAGAGTCGTTGACTTTCATATTGAGTTCGTTTGGGTGTTTTTAAAAGATCAGTGATAGTCAAAGGAACAAACGCAATGTAACAGTGCTCAGAGAGCAGTGAAGATACACGTGCAAGTTCTGCATTTCCTACACCTGCCTCGAGGGCTGCATGGGAGTCAGGTCCTTGCTGCATGCCCTGTGACCGGGCATTTTTACACGTCTGACTGAAGATATAGAGGAGGAAAGCACAAGATGCAGGGAAACAAAATGACTCCTCCTGCTTCTCACAGCAGAGCTGGCCAAAGCAGTGTCACCTCTTGCTTCCTGGTCCGTTCTCTGCCTTGCGCTGTGTCACTTCTCCACTGTTAAAGTGTCCAGCATAGACTAAAGCTCGGTATTTATCTGTGTACGTTATATAGTGTGTGTCTATAGTAGAGGTCTGCTCTAGGAGGCTATGGGCATTTTAGTTATTTCAGTAGAGGGGTTTGTGGAAGAAATGGTGATAGTTCATACTGTCTCACTCTTTAGGCAGTACTGTAATGTATTTTCCTGACATCCAAGTCTAACAGCTAACAGTAAAAGTTGACAGTGTTTTCTAATTCCTTCACTACTTCAGACAATTGATTCTATTTTCTAGCTGAAGACGTTGGCTTTTTATGTTGAATGAACCATACTCCAATGTCCTTTCATTATTCATGTTCATTAATGAACAATCCTCCCTCCATCCTACCACCTCCCATTTGTCCATAATGTAATGGCCATTATGTCCCTACACCAAAATCACACACCTTTAACTGTTTTTAACAATCTGCCACACCTTGAATATTGTGTTCAGTTCTGGGTCCCTCACTAGAAGAAGGACATAGAAGTGCTGGAGCAGGTCCAGAGAAGGGCAACGAGGCTCGTGAAGGGCCTAGAGCAAAAGTCCTACGAGGAGCGGCTGAGGGAGCTGGGGTTGTTTAGTTTGGAGAAGAGGAGGCTGAGGGGAGACCTTGGCGCACTCTACAATTACCTGAAAGGGGGTTGGAGCGAGGAGGGGGACAGCCTCTTCTCCCTGGTGGCATGTGACAGGACCAGGGGTAATGGATGCAAGCTGTGTCAGGGGAAGTTTAGACTGGACATTAGGAAATATTTCTCCACTGAAAGGGTTATTAGACATTGGAATAGCTTGCCCAGGGCAGTGGTGGAGTCACCATCCCTGGAGGTATTTAAACAGCTGTATGGACCTGGTGCTTATCTCACAGGGGGGAAAAGGTTCTGGGTCAAGAATTAGCAGGGCTCATTCACAAAGCTTTAAACTAAATTTGAAGGGGGATGGGGTTGTAGCTGAGCTTGCACCAGTGGGGCAGTGTTCTAGCATTAGAAGTTCTCTGAAGTGCCTGTACACTAACGCACACAGTATAGGGAACAAATAGGTTCTCAGGACCATGATCTCATTGCAATT
>VWZK01009939.1:0-13426 GCA_013396935.1 Baryphthengus martii | reverse complement strand
ATATATATATATATATATATATATATTGCAGTTCCTGACACTTGCTGTGTCCTGTGGAAGTTTTAAGTTCACCCTACAGTAGGCATTCCTTCTCCAGAGAGCAGGCAGGGAAGCGTTTGCAAAGTCCAGGGACATGATATTACCAACAGGTTCATGGTCCTACTGCTTCACTGCAGACTAAACAGAGGAGATCTGGCAAAAGACACAAAAACTTCCTGGGAGTGCTCAGGAAACAAATGGTCAGAGACACACATTTCAGCTCCTGTTTTCGATTAAACAGAAGAGCTTGATCCCTCACACACTGAATGATTGCAGTGAGATGCTAGAGCCAATTCCTAGCTCTGCAAAAGCTGATGGGGAAAGCCCTTCCATTTTCCCTGGTGCCAGGATGTCATAGCAGTCCCTGCAAAGGTCAGCTTCAGCTAGGGAGTTAAGGCTCTGTACTGCTCCAGGAAAACATCTAAACGTATGGTTGAAATTAAACATGCATTCCTGTGTTTCGTGGTATACTTTTCTCTGTCCCTCAGCAAAGAAAGAGTAACACTTCAGTGTTGCATGCTGTGACAATGATTATTGTAAGACATTTTCAGCTTTTTTATCATAACTTAATTATTTTCCATTATTTTTTCTGCTTTTAAATTTATCTCCAAAATCAGTTTTCAAATGTGTAGTTCATTAGTCTCCACTATTCCTATCTTATAATATGAGGCAAATCAAGAATCATAGAATGCCAAGTTGGAAGGTACCTCAAGGATCATCTGGTTCAGTCTTTTAAGTAAAAAGTTTCAATGAGGTGGCTTAGCATCCTGTCATAAAACTGCCTAGTGTAGGGCAGTCTACCACTTTCCTTGGGAGCTTATTCCAATGTTTAATTATTCTCATTGCAAAGAACTTTCTTTTAGAATCCCACTGAAATCTCCCCTGGAGCAGCTTGCGGTGCTGTGAAAATAATGTACTGAAGTCTGTCTTATCATTCAGCATCCTCCACATTCCTCCTGGAGATTCCTGAACTCCCACAGAACAGTCATTAGCAGTCTTTATAATTTACGGCCAGACCAGAGCAAGCAGAGAATGATTGTAGCTTTTGAAATTAAGATTTCAGTGAAGAAGCAAGGGCCTGACATGCCCTCAGGACTCATATCCAGGCAAGAGGGACTGATGCCATGGGAGGTAGGGAACTACATGCTATCACTTCAGCTGTGTTAGAATTCGGCCTTGTAGATGCTTACCTCTGCAACATCTGGTAGGACAGCAGAGCTTTCAGTGCCATGTTTTTTGTGAGTTGCCACAGGGGTAGACGGCATGAGTGGATCAGGTACATTATTGGCAAAAATCTCATATCCGGCTGTTTCTGTTCTTGTTACATCAGTGTGGTGAATGAATAAGCGATTTAGTAAAACAGATTTAATTACAGATTTGAGAATGACAAGATTCACGCTAACTTACTACAAGGCATCTTGAACTAAAGCATGCTTATAAACACAAAGAATACAGACATGGAAACATAGGACAGTGAAATATATAGATGCCCGCACTACTAAAAGCAAATGCATAAAATCAAACACCTAGATAGGTAGAGAGGAGGGTAAAAGAGAGTAGCCTACACTCAAAATTTCAAGATTTCTATATGGCCCAGGGAGAGGACTTGCACCTTATACCAAGTGGCCCAAGAGTTTGGGGGGAATTGTACCAACACAATTAGACACCCTGGAGATGCTGGGCATCTCCCTCACCTCATTTCACTGGATATCAATGTCTCCCATGTGACCACTGCAAGAAGTGTATGCATTGCTCTTCACTCAGAAAAGTAAGTGTGCATTGCTCTTACTCAGAGAGTAAGTGTGGAGAAGCTCAGATTCCCCAGGGTACATGTGGCAGTACAAATTAAGTAGGACTCAGGATTTTCAGCCTTTTCTGTCAGAGTCTCTTTTTTTCCCCAGCACACCTTAAAAGGTGTCCAACACCATGAGTTTCTGTGCCTTTCAAGATCCGTGAGGAAACTTGACAAATCCTCTTCTATTCCCGCTTTTTAATGTAGCTGACACCTGAAAGCCAGAGTAACCAGCAAAAAGACTTTGAGAGGTTTTCTATGCAAACCTAAAACGTGCAGAGGTACTGACCAAAACACTTCTTGAATGTGAGCCATGGCATAAGAAATGTAGATACTCTACAAAATGAATGACTAGTGGATAATATACACCAAGAGGCTGCTGCTCTTGTGCTGTTGCTGCATGACTCCCACGACCGAAATTACACCAACATTAAGCTGAGTGCTGGAAAAACACCGAGTAAGAGGCAGCCTCTCTTCAAGAAATCTTGCCTTCAAGACTTCACCCAACAATAAAATCTATGTGGTTGTACCTGGAACATTGCGTAAGGGAATGTGCCTCAAAATAGATCAGTCAGAACAAAGCCTAAGGCAATGCTACATGCTGGATCAAAAGGCGTGTTAAGGAACACAGAAAAGAGAAACAACTGAAAGTGGAGCAATCAACCTTAGCTGGATCAAATGGCATGTTAAGGAACACAGAAAAGAGAAACAACTGAAAATGGAGCAATCAACCTTAGCTCCGTGCATTATCCTCAGGACTCAGAATTTCCCACAGCTGACAAAGCTGTAGGCTCCTGATCAATCCAGGAGCTACAAGTCCCTCTCGATCCCTGTCGATGTGCTTCCTGGAGATCTGTCCAGCCCATACTCCTAGACCTTAGGGTTCTGCTGGTGTCTCATGTGGATTGGACCAGAGAAAATTAAATGATCCATATCAACCCTCTCATTTTGTCTTATGCTGGAGTCTCTCATCTAACTACTGTGGCTCATCTTTTCTTTCCCTTTCAGTTCCTTGGATTACTGATGTGGAATACTCTTGTTCAAAAGACTGTGTCAAGCCTTGAGATTGTTTATGATATTGTCATTACAAATAAAGAAAATATTTCCTAATTTTTCATGCCTAATTTCTACTAAAAAAACCTATGACCTCTTAAAAAAAATCCATTTAAATTTTGAGGCAGGTATTACTTTATTACAAGGGTCTGTCTTCCAAGTGTGCAAGTTGGCTCCTTCAGGCAAGAACGGCATCCAACTTGCATCAGTGAATTTCTGGTTCTGTGAGGGCCATCACATCCTTCAGAGGCTTGATTTAGTGCCTGCAGATGTGACTGAGTCACATGGAGCTCCAAGGGAGATTAGGAGCAAGCCCTCGCCCAGAGACATAAGTGCCTTGCTCTGAAGTTCCTGGACTATCCTACCAAGAGGAGAGAGAGCTGCATGTGCCACTGCAGAAGATGCTACACATGGCCGCAATTTCTCTTAAGGAAACAGGACAGTGTGTCAGGACGCTTGGATGATCTTTGGGTTCCTTTGCCATTGGCCTGACCTTTGGGTCCCTTTGCCACTGGCCTGAATGGGGCCAGGATTGAGTGACCTGGGACAGTGGGTGATGATTAAGCTAATGTATTCAGGCTTGATGTCCTACAACACATGAGAATGTGTTTAGCCCGTCCAAAAAGGAGACATGCTTAAATATAGATTGAAAAATGCTGTCTCAAGGGTCACATTTGAGTAGTTTTGGATTTTGCAGCCCTCCTCCAACATACGCTGTTGCTTTATTCGTGAAGCAGAGGGAGGATAACTGTTTCCTTGTGCTCATAAATTATTTTGCTGGGCAATTACCAGACTAGATTAGTCAGGCATGCTGAAGCCCCATCTCCCATATTTTGGTCAGAACTGTCTTGCTAACAGCCCTGCATCCCAGTAACTGACAGCCTTGTAGATATTTATGAGCATATTTATGATTCCCTGCCCCAAAAAGCAACGGCTGTTATTTCTAAGAGCCCACAGATGTTGCATGTGGCCTGAGCCTGCTCAAGTTGGCAGACATTGCTTCAAGCTTGCAAGCACACACAAAGACACACAAAATGTGCTGGCAAAGAAATTTGTGGTCCAGAAACAAAGCATGAATTGAAAGCTATAAACCTTTATGTTTCCCCTCCTGGTAGTGGTATCATTTAGCCAAGAATCAGTTTTGTCTCCCTTGCAGGTTATGCAAAGAGAACTGAACTGAAGGAACTGGCAAATGACCTTCCTTCAGCTCCTATATCATGACTTTTACTTTTCTGACTCTTCTGATTTCATTTTCCTCCCAGAAAAATATACTGTATTGTGCTCTCTTTTCCTTTGTGGCAACATAGTCTGTTGCCAGCTGTGATTTGAGTTGCATCATATTTTGACAGACCAGCATCCCCTAAAGAATAGATACACGTCTCTGCCAAGACATCAGGCTTCCACAAACCTGTTGTCATTTTCCCAGCGCTTTACTCTTTACACCTGCATAGCTCTCTCTCATGTGACCCCCTGCTCACTCTACTGCACATGCAATGGGGCTTAGTGTTCATAGCTTCTCTTGTTAGGATTTTTTCTTTCTTTACTTGTAGAGAGAAACTGACTTCTTCCTGGTATTTCTTAATCCAAATTGGGAGGGCCACAGGCAATTTCTGTTTGAATTCTTTTTTGTTTTCCCCTCCACGAGTTTCTAACTTTCTACGCTTCCAGCTGATAAAGATGCAACCTGTAGTTTTATACACAGCCAAGAGCTAGTGGCTACTTGTGTCTCAGCCTCCACAAATCTCAATGCTACTGAGTGCAATCCTTAGCCTTATCTTGTCCTCAATTTGTTGTTGCAATGAGAGGAGGGGGGAGAGCAAAGCAGCCTGAAACGAAGAGTCATTGAATCATGTGAGTTATTGCCTTGTTTTGCAAGGATCCGAAGGGAGGAGAGGGGAGAAGGTCTCTGTTAGTTATGACTGTGAAAATTTTCGTCAGTGCGAGAGTTGATGAATTGGTTCTCCCCACCTCTCTCCTCTTTCCTTCAAACAAATAACACTGAATCAGAAATAGAACAAAGATGCCTAGCCAGAAGCACTATCTCTTAGCGAGGATGCAATCTGTGTGGTCCAAACCACTTCCAAGTCTGCAGCAGTATTAATTTTGTCTACTATTCATCAAACAGCTTTGTGCCCCAGGACACCTGCAGAAATTTGTCACTGCTTTGTCAGAGAAAGCCAGGGGACAGACAGTTCCAACAGCTGGTAAAGTGATATATGTAGGAATGAAAGAAAGTAAGAGAAATCCTCACCCTTTCCCTCCAAGACAGTTTCCCAAATACTGTTTCAGCATATGCAGTCTAAATGATCCAGTACAGTATCTCTGTGGAAGAAACTTGTTCAGTCCTGGAAGGAGGAGCCCATGACAGGGATTGTTTCTTTGTTAAACTCCTTCTCCTAGAAGGATTCAGGTACATGTATTGTCTTGCATCCCCAAGGATGCCAACATTAGGGAAAAAAAAAGCCATTGTGGGCCTCCTTGTTGCTTTCTGAGTGATTGGTTTAGTGGTTAACTTAACTACGGTTTGCTGTGGATTGTCGCTGTCTCCCAAGTGAGGTCAGTGGGTATAGTTCCACTGACTTGAATGAAAGCTGGATTGGATCCCATTATGTTAGATATAATAGATAGTTCTAAAGAGACATACCCTGGTTTTGTTTGTGTTTTACCCAAGACTGTGGGAAGAAACAAACAAACAAAAACCAAAAAAAAACCAAGCAGGACCAAGGTGAAGAACATGGCTGAACATGTTTCAGAGAACTATCATGTTTGTTTCTAGGTTTTTTTGTTTCTAGTCTCCATGTGAAATATTGAACTTTTGTGCTCAGAAAGGGATAAAATGCGCACACCCCGATGGCAAGCTCTGTTACGTGTTTTCACCTATTGGCTCCACTGGAATAGCTCTCAGCAGTTCATACAAAATACACAACAGGGATTAATTACTAGCTTGATCCTGACCCATTCACAGTAACACTAGAGAGTTTCTCTTGCTTATGAGCAGACTATCCCATTTTGTATGAGCTTCAAATAATGAGTTGGCTGTGGTGGGTCTTGCAAAATTTCCATTACACTACTGTGGGTGTATGTTTGATGCCTCTGTTTGGATAGAATTTAGAAAATGGTTTTTGGACAAATCCATGCTTCGCTAAACATTGCTGGGCAACTCACCACAACCCTAAGGCCACCCATTCACTTGTTCAGGCTAGAGTTGTGCTGGATAAAACTAAGGGTAAAACATCTCAATAGCCTCATCACTCTTTGTCTTCTGGGTCTCCCATGGGGCCAGCACTATACCTCTAGTTGTCCTAGGACTGGTCTTCAGTTAAGTCCTGGGGCTGATTTGTCTGATCAGAGCCTTGGGTCACAGCATGCCACTCCCACCTCTGCAGATTTAAGTGACAACTACCTGAGCTAGCAAGGTGATTTATATCTCTTTGTTTTTTTCCACTTGCTGTCTTTTAACTGCAGTGATTAACACCAGGTTACAAGCATTAGGGAGGCAGAGGACAGACAATGCTCCTGTCATTTTGACTTAGGAGCCTTACAGCATGATCTTGCTCTGGTATAGGTGGCAGATGGTAGCATCTTGACTATATCAAAACATATATGTGATTTTAAAGAAGACAGACTTTGTAGCAATGGCACTTTCACAGAGTCTGCTAACCTGTTAATTCAGCCAGGCAGTGGATGTCAGGAAGCTGGCTGTTCCTTATGAAAGTACCTTGAAGGGAAGGGGAAATGGGAAAAAGCGAGAGAAATCTTCCTTATTCATCTGCCATCAAAACCTGTGCATCCCCTAGGAAGATGCTCCAGAGGCAGCACTGGGCTACGTGGATTCCCAGCTTGCCAGAAGTTACTATATCTGGAATTTGCCAAACTGTTTGGATCTGAGCATAAATTTATCACCAGGAGATCTCTAATTACATGCAGGAAGGTGCCAGGGGTTGTCAGGTACAGGTCACTCGTCTAAATCCAGCATGAATACACAGTAACACAAAAAAGCCACGCTGTGGGATCAAACCTGTCCAGATTCATATTAGCATAGATGTCGTAAATCTTTGCCTTGCATAACCACTGACATTATGAAAACCTCACTGTCAACAGCGAGGATGGCATTTTCGAGCATGCTCCAGGTAAACTAGATTCTTCTCCTTCCCGTGCCAAAATCAAGGAAAGTTCCGTTTCAAGGGCCAGCAAGCAGCACTGACTACGCAATGGAAAGGTGAAGGACAAGTCTCCTACTTCTGCCCCACTTTTCCTTCCTGAGGAAATGGAGTATATCAAGAAGTGTTACTCGGTAACAGCATCAGCATGCTTTCTGCTGTTCAACCACGACAAACTGCATTCCCTAGGGGACAGAAAAAATGTCCCCAAAGTAGTCACACCTGTTCTGGGGTGCCTTGTGAATGTCATCCTGCAGTATCACAGTCTCTGCAAGGTGGATTTGCAGCAGAATGGTTTCACCACACAAACAGTGTGCACACATGCCATTCTCCTTCCTGCTGCTCAGCCAAGCATTGACCTCAAAACGAATGAGAAGAGGCTTCTGGAAATGCAGGGACATCCTTGCAGGTGCTGGGGTTCATGTCCTTGCTGGTGCAGCAAGCACTGAGATTGCCTGTTTTCTTGGCTGTGGGTGGAGCTGCCTGCCGATCCAGACAGCCATATACAGATGAACCAGATTCTCTTGGAAGAAAGCTTGCCCAGGGGAGACAAGACAGCCAGATGCTTAAGTTGACAGTTTCAGGCTTTGGAACTCAAAAAATCACGTTTGACCTCAATCATTTGAAAACGGAGGACTGATAGGTGGTAGTGACTGAATGGAAAGAGCACTTGCTAAGAAATATCTATGCTGATGCCATGTCAGTGTTTTATAAGTAACAGCATTGCCAAAGCTGTTGAAAAAAAACTTACTAGATTGTGAAATGTTGGCACAGTACATCAGTTCAGTACAGGGGTAGCCTTAGGGACATGATTGGATTTCAGAAACCAGTGGGGTGTGCATTCATCATTCAGCATGTTTCCCTGTGGCTGACTCAGAGGCAAGGGCTCCAAATATATGTTTCCTAGATTTTAACTCGGAAAATGGCTATTTACAATCCCAGAAAGCATAGTGGGATTGCAGGGTCAGAGTCCTCCATTTTGCAGTGTGGATACTACATAGGCAGCTGTAGGCCTTCAGCCCCAGCCTATAACATTTACCTCTGCAGAAGAGCTTGGCTACTCACTCTGTATGCTCTAACCTATTTTTCATTATGCCTCCTGTTATTTCCCTTCAATTTTTAGTACTGTTGCATCTTTGTCAGCTGGAAATGTGGTGAAGGCTTCAAAAGCCACTGATACAAGTCAGAGTTATATCAGCAAGAGTTTTCTGATCCCCTCAGCCCTACAGATGCACGCAAGGAATATGCCCAATGAAGAGTGCTCATATGTGCTTTTGGCAGGTATTATAGCATTATCCAAGAGACACTAAAATGCTGCACAGGAAAAGAGAAATGTAACATTTTTTTGTCCTGTTACGTGCTTTGTGTCAAGCTCAGACCAACCAAATATCCTTCAGGCAGGAGACACCTGTAACCAGAGCCCAGATTTTATAACCCAGGCCCTTTTGTAAATGAATCTCACAACAGAAACAGTAAATCAAGCATCAGAAGGTCTACTATTTGCTATCCTGGCTCCAACTGTTGCCAGTAAACTGGTCACACCTACATCCATAAAGTAAGTTTTTTGCCCTGTGTTCCTCTAAAAGCTTCTAGAAAACAGCACTGTAAAATCTTGAAACCATCAAATTTAATGAAAATTGCTGGGCCTCCTCTGAATGAATTTGTGGAGTCTCTTTTTTTTTTTTTTTTCCCCCTTTACATTTGTACATACCTTTAGCATTTGTAGCCTCCTGTGCATGTAATGGTAACCTGTGTAAAATTTTTTGCTCACTTGTGGTTAAGTTCATTGGAGGCTCCTTCATTCCTGTGTTGATAGAAGCAATGAGTAATTATCAACTCAGAGTAAAAGCGGGATTGCCAGTGAAGCCAAAGAGGATCTGAGAGTTCAAAAACGATAAGCTAGAGTTACTTTTTATCATAGAAAGAGATACTTTTATCTCGAGTAATATTGTGTCTCAAGTTATTTTCAAGACCTTCTTGCTAACAGATAATCCTTTGTCTTGAGTGGCATAAAGGGCAAATGTGTAATAGCAGCTACGCGACTATATGGTAGCTGTCCAAGAAAAATATTTAGACAAGTCTTGCTGAGTCAGAATATGATTCCAAATAGGCAGTGTGTCCCTGTCATTGACAGGGTTTGTCCCATGCAATTCAAATCCAATACTCTGCTGCCCTGCATACTCAGCAAAGGAGTGCACCCAACAACCATGTTCAGCACAGTATGTAAGCATCATTGTGCCTGCATGTGGTGCCTTACACAGTAAAATAGATTGGGCAGAAATTATTGTTTTGTCTAGACAGGTGTCATCTGATGCCCAGTCTGTATTTCACAATTTTTCACATCCTAGATTACTGAAAGGACAGATCAGCATGCCTTGCTAGTGACTCAAAGATCTCACATGCAAGGCATACTGATACCAAGTCATCTTGGCCATTCCCCTGCGAGTCCACAACTGTTGGACTGCAACGTGCTACCAACACCAAGCTATAAATCAGGCCAGTTTCTGTTGAAATGGAGCCGAGCAACAGTCTAGCGGCTCGCAGGTCCTCTTAGCTAACCTCATCACGACAAGTAATGATACCTAAACGCAAGTGGCTTCACGTTACTGGAGGTTTTGAGCTGAACATTCTGTACAGTCCTCACCAGGAGTTCTTTCTAAACAAGGTGTAATCTCTCAGTCTGATGAAGGCTTGCAGCTGTATCACACATTGGGTACCTGCCTGGAGCAGGGTAGCATTGATCTGAACCATGCAGTCAACATCCTTAGCTGCTGAAGGAGTTCTGGAAACATGCATCTTGTTTGCTGGCACTGCCTGATCTGCAGGCATGCACCTACCTGGACTCTGCAGTGAAGATAAAAGTGGTGTAGCACTGGGAGGAAGGGAGGGAAGAGGGGAACATGGCTGTCCTGTAATTTTCCTTGAGAAGAACACAAGGCATGGGGAGTTCAGGGTCTTGGAGCACTATGACAGCTCACTGTGCTCCAGAACAGGAGGAATGATAGCAAAGGCACTGGGAGTAAATTTCAGCCAAATCTGAGTGACTTCAGCACAGGAGTGAGCATGCCTAGTATTGCATCCCTCAGGAAAGTGGCATGCTTCTCTGATGAGGAACGCCCCGTTCCCTGCTGCCCTTTCCATGCAGAGATCCAGTGTCATTCCGCCTGCTCCCAACCGGCCACGGGAAGTTCCCTATCTTTGCCATAACCAAAGCACGCCTGTTCTCCAGTGTTGCTGCTGTGAAGTTAGCACTGCCTTAAATAAGAAGTTAAATTTAGCACACCATGAGCTCACCATCCAGGAAAGAGAATAACCCCCATTCATCCATCTGGCACTCCTCATTTCTGCACAAATCCCCTATTCCATTAAATTATTTGTTTACTTGAAAGTTTGCTAGCTATATAAACTCCTGAGCTGTAATATCTCTTTTACATAAGAGCTGTAGGGAAAGGCAGATAAACATGCAAGTGCCTCGACATGTTCACTCATGTCCAGTAGAAATGTATAGTGTAGTTATGTCAGAGTCAAACTAAACATTTGGCCTATAAAAGATGTAAGACTTAAAGCAACCCAGCAGACAAAAAAAAAAAATATTTCTTTAATAAACATGATCCATTACTTGTTAGTCCAAATCTATCATAAAGCATCATGTCTATCAATTGCTGATGAAATTTATTTATCTAATCCTAAATTTGCAGTACACTAGAAGATGTTATGTTAGCACAGAAATATGTTAGCGGTATAAAGTACAACATTCACTTTGGGCTACCATCTTCTGCATTGCAGAATATTTTTTTGTACTGGCTTTAAGGGCAGCTTTGAGATCCTCAGATATTACCCTTTATACAAGACACTGTACCACTAGTACAGACAGCTGCCTCTAGGGAATGCTCTCGGCTACATCCAGTTAGTCTGTATAACAAAAATGAGCTTCTAAAGATTTTCCAATGAATGAGTGCATATTTTCTCTCCTAAGGTTGAGAAACTTGAAAAACATCCATGAAATTATTAGGAAAGGTTACATATGTCTTGATGGAGTTGGTAAATTGACAGGGTTTTTCTTTTTCTTCCCCCTTTTTCTTCCCATATTTCCTAGTCCTGCATCTGATAACCTCTGGCAACCTCAAATTCCTTAATGAAATACGAAAAGTGGTTTCACATTTACTTCAGTGCTCCTCAACAGCAGCAAAGAGGTGCAGCAATTCTTGTGTCATCACAATGTCAGAGATTCTGCCAAGGCCTCTTAGTACCTCAAGTTTTGTTTGAGGAAGCAAGATGTTATTATACCCAGCTGAAGATTAGAAGTTTTAAACAGAAGTGAAATGGGTGAAGTGAGGGTTTTGAAAGACAGAATGAGAAATTTGCACACAGAGCTGACAAACCTTCTCCCATCCATCTTCCACTCCCCTCAGTGTTCTTCCTCACCCTGCCCATTCTCCCAGACACAAACACAGCCATATGGATTCATAAGAACACAAGTAAAAGCCAAGGAAAATGAAATAATCCATTACACACTTCTGCTCTCCCCAGCCACGTGTTGCTCCCATTACTTCACACAGGACAGCCAAAGTTACTGCGGTATCACCCAAAATAGTCAGGGTGAATCATGACATTGGGGACATCTGCTTGTGCTGACCAGTTTAGGTAAACTCAGGAAGCGATGGGGGGAGGGGAGCCTGGCAATGATCACACTGCTGAAGATGATGAGTTCTGTCACAGGGTACACTTCTTAACATAGGCTAAAACCATGTGTCTCCAAAGATTCAAAGATCACTTGGTTTTGTGAAGGGAAATGAGGGTCTCGCTTCTTCGAACACCTTGAAAAAATTTGGCATGTAAGTTCTAACTCTTTTAATGTGATTCACTCCGATTGAAAGGACAAAAAAAGTAACTTTTTTCCTAGTTCATTATAGACCTCAGTGAGGATAATATTTATGAAACACTCTTTCAAAATAAAATTTCAAGCAAGACTATTTGCTGAAAATATTTTACAACACGTTTGGACAAAACAAAAAAAAAGAATGTACTTTATGGTTGGCTAATCTTAGTCAGGAGGCTTGGTATTACTGCGCAGTTCTGATTGTCAAATATTTGCGATGATTTTTAAAGTAGTTAAAATTCCCATAGACTTACTGACTTCATGTACAAGAATCATGTGCAGAAAAAGGAGTTATGACTTTTAGATAAACGTGTTAGTGACAAATTTTTCTCAGCCATCTTCTACAGACAGCAAACTCAATTCCCTTTTCATTTTATATCATGCATTAATTCCCAGCACATCTAGGTGTAAGATCAGAATCCGTGCACAAATTCCAGCAGAAATCGTGAGGGTGGCAGATGTCATTCCCATCTATATGATACATCTTTCACATTGGGGAAGTAGTCAAAAGACTCCAATCCACCTGCTATAAAGACTTCCATTCTTTGTTCCTTGCATCGTTAGTGTCAGGACAGGGACCTACCATGCTGAGAACCCAGTGTTCACCTGCTGACCAGAATCCCATCCTGCAAAACAACCTCCTCCAGAGCAAACTGACCAGGTTCTTCATTTGAAGTGTCTCATTCAGTCTATAATCTCTTAATGTGTCCCTATAGCATCCAATTTAACTCATCAAAACAGCATGCCTTTGAGCGCACATAATAGGCTAATTTGAAACTTCAATTGTCTACAATAAACCGTTGTGATATTAACACTGTAATAAAGCTGTTTTAATAAAATTAAATGCAGCCATTTTCAGAAACAAATCCAGTGCTGGAGGAGGAAGAGAACAGAGAGATCAGAATTAGCATTATCATTTTTGATATCTCTTTATTTTATAAAATATTGCACATGAGTTACACAGGTTGGGATAATGAGAAATTTATATCTGTACTTGGGATGTCTTTCAAAGGCATAATTCATGAAAGGTATAACAAACAATTACAGAATGGAATTTACTATAAAACCTTGGAGAAATTAGACCAGATATTTGAGATTAGTCTGTCTGAGAGGCAATTCCTCTAAACCAAATTTGATTGTGTTGCAGCATCCAATCACTTAGGAATTTAGGCTTTTAACATCCATTCTAAATGCAACTGTTTATAAATAGAGTCACAGGAACATGAGACGATTTCTGTGCTGTTTGGGTGATCAGATTATCACAATATGTAATTCAGGATAAGCCATATACATGCTGCAAATTATCAAGGCAGGGCACTTGCAGGCTGTAAAGCCTCTCCTTCTCCTCAGGATTCTCATTCAGTGGCACTGACGTCAAGGCTCCCTCTGCAATCAGTGGGAATGGGAACCAAAGCACCAAAAATGTTCATTTTTGATTCATCCCCTTTCTCTGTATGAATTATAAATCCAAACTAGAAAATCATAGAATCATAGAATCACTAT
>VWZK01009928.1:0-22482 GCA_013396935.1 Baryphthengus martii | reverse complement strand
ATATCATATTATAAAAATGTCTGCCTGACAGCTAATCTGGTTTTCCAGCTTCAACCTTCAGCCATGTTGGAACTTTCAGTATTCATGATTTTTACCGCTAGATCATGGATATTTTTATTAATTAATGTCAGGGCCTATTAGAAAGAATGAGTCTTTTAAGCATTCATTTTCATAAATTCATTTGGTATTCACTGCAATAACAGTAGTTGGAAGAAATTTGTTTTGTAGTAATGTGGATGTCATATCTATTTTAAAAAAAACTTTATTCCAATGTAGCATCATTATACTACTAAAATTAGGTGCCACTGGACACTTCAATAAAGATTTATGATGAAGATGTGTAATGTAAGCAAATCATTGCCTGATGATTATTTAAAACTAAAGAGACTGTGTAGGTCATCTCAAAATTTACCATCAGAAATGTTTAACTGATTACATTCTGGAATTATTTCCTGTAATAAACAAACAACCAGCAGCACTTGAAAATCCATCCCTGACTGTTCAGCTTCTGCCTCACAAATCTATAAGTCTGCAAAATCTACATATAGAATAATCAACCTGTCAGCTCTGAAATACTAAAATGTAATACAATGTCCGTCCTTTCCTCTGAGGCTGCAATGAACTCCGAAGAAGAAAATACTGTTTTGCCACACACACACTTTTTTTCTTTTTTAATACAGCAAAACAAGCATACAAGAAAAAAAAAAAAAAAAAAGAAATTTGTTTAAGAAAAAAAGTTAATGAAAATGAAGAATAAGGATCATTAAAACTCCTATTTTCCATTTACCATAGAAAACTGATGACATATCTCTGAGATGTATTTTTGAAGACTTTTCAGTCTTGAAATTTCTCCCAGTACTTCAACATATTTTTTTTAAACTTGGTCACTTTAAAAAAAAAAAAAATATAAACAGGAATGATTAAATGCTAATGAAATAGAAGGATTTTTTTAATGCAGAAATACCAACTCCTCAGAATGATTTAAATGTCAATGTCATGCTTGTTTTATCTAAACCTTTCACCATGACATAGTCAGTGAAGTATAAATCAGGTTGTAAAACAAATGAGGAAAAACTACCCGCTGTCTCATTGATTCACCGATCAAAGGTTTTCAAAAAAAGAACAAACCAGAATTTCATGCTGGGTTGCTCAGGTTAACTAATTTCTCTGAAGACTAGGAGTAAAACCTGAATGACAACATTTAGAAGGATAAGCTATCTCCTTACCACAGTAATCATTAGGACTCAGAAATACACAAATCTTATGCATGATTAAGACTGACAAGAAGTGTCAATAGTTTCACAAAAGTACGGATCAGTTCTGCATGTCCATGAAACAAGCAATATGGCAGAACAAAACATAATGTGCTTCAGTGACCCAAATGATTCTTGAGATTAGATATTGGGGTAGAGGAAGGAATAGAACAACAACAGAAAAGCTCTTACATTCAAAATAATATAAAAGCGATTTTTTTACAATGGTGAAGTTGTGGAACTGCCTTCATCGTATGTTTCCAGAAATGAGGACAGCTCCAATGAGCAGGAAAGCTACTACAACAGGCTGGAAACAGAGCTTTATCCAACAGCCTACAGGAATTATTCTTCTACTACAATTCACTGTAGACATTTTTGATTGACTGGACATCTATATCTTTGAAGATTTATTTTTTTTTTCTTTGTTGAATTACAGATATTCACAGAAATATGAAGGGTTAATTGAAAATTTTTCTAAGGAAGTAACTTCACAGTGTCTCACCAGGATCAATTTGCTTCTTCCAGTACTTCAGAACATGATGTGTAATTACAGAATTTAGATTTAATGCAGCCTGTGTGCCTGAAGTTGTTAATAACCAACGAACTTCATAAATGTCTAAAATACGAGTTGAATAATTTTAACATTAAATTTCCACTATTTTAGTATCTGCGCTATTGTGCATTGCCATTTAGAAGTTTAATAATCAATTAGCTATTGAAAGGATGAAATATAGAATTGAACGGTCAGACTAAATAATTTTTTCTTATCTTAGAAATATTGATGATTTTGGATTTCAGTTAATGGCAAAAGTATCGAGCTTCCCACGCCTGGCACTCTGGTTCCTGCCAAAGAATGACAAATGATAAGATGTTCTGAATACTAACATACCCCATGTCCCAGATCACAGCACAGTACTGTCAATCCAACAGGAACACCTGTTTAAAAATGACTATATGCTTATTGAAAGAGCTCGGGATTTTGAGTCACAGTTCTCCTTTCTTAGAAGTGAATCAGATTACAAGTTAGGGGCTCTGGGACTTGGGTTTATTTGCTCGTTTGTGGTTTTGGTTTTTTTTACAAGCCCATAGCAGTACATAGGGAAAATTTCTCCTTTATGTTAAAGATGATCTAAAGCCAAGTTGCTAAAATGTGCAAACTTAAAGGATTTTAACAGAACAGATGCAAAAAAAAAAACCCTAGCTAACTTCTGCATTATGAAAAATATTAGCAAATTAAAATATGACTGTGTTAGTCCAAAATACGGAAACAAATTACACTAATTGTACCAATAGGTACGATATTAAATAATAAAAAATTGTAAACAAGTTGAGGTTATTCCTCTTTTAGATCTATTAGGATCTTGTATGTTGTTAGGTAAATACAGAATACAAATTATATTACTTCTAATAAAGATAAGTGCTGTCAGGTTGTAATGTATTTTATGAGAAGGGGAGCTATTTGATATCTATATACGTTTGAGATTTCCAGTGGGACTCTAAATAGCATAATTTCTGTTGAATCTATAAAAACATGACAGACAAGGAAGAAAGAAGCCAGAATATATTGTATCAACTGTTCATTTGGATTACTGTCTCCTGTCATTTCTGCAAAGTAAACTACCAAATTCCATACATAATTACACACACACCCCCCAAAAAAATTAAGCCAAAGAAGCAAATTTAGATTTCAATTTCTATTTTTTTTAAGGTAATTCTAAAGTTAAAGTTAAATTGAGATATTGGATAAAAAGATGTTTGCCTACTTTTCTTTAGAAATTAAGTACTGCTTGAGGAAAGAGACAGACATGAGACAACCTATGAAGAACTAGTCACAGGTATAACGACAAATACTTATTTGAATACAGGATCATTAAAAATAAATCTACATGAATTTCATTTTTCTTTCACTTTGTATTTTGTTTCCCATCTGATAAAAAATAATTGCCATGAATATTCAATTTTCGCAAGCCAGAATATCTTTCAAGGATTTCATTCCAGGTGACACTCACTTCAATTCACAAACACACTGTTGCAATGAAAGTCTTCTGCATAAAAATCACTAATCAATAGTGATGCTTTCAGTTTGTTTAAATAAGTGAAGAAATTTCAGCACATACAAATGAAACCTGACCAGATGAAGTGTCAAGACTTGATGCATTTGTCAGAGCGTGCATGATTTGGCTTCATAATTAACAGACCCTGTAGTGATCTGGAAAAATGAAGGAAAAGGTAAAAAAATGGAATGTGACCACATTTTTTCTTTGCATTCTGTTTTTCCTCCAATAGATAAACAACTATCTCTGCCTAATGAAACAATAGGCTGCACAAATGCTGTCTGACTGTGATAAATAAAAGTCTTAAAATAAAGGTATATGTTGCAAGGTGAGATCCCTGGAAACATTTTCTCACTATTTTTTTCACCATATTTTTAGTGCAGGTGAATGTGCTCTATCTCTGAATAGTTGTTTTGTTTTGGTTTTTTTTGTAAAATGCCTTTTCAGCACCTCGCAGATGAAAGAAAAAAAAATATGTAGGAGCACGTTGGAGGGAGAAAGTTATGAATCCATTTAGGGTTTTCTACTCAACTTTGGGGAAGAAATCTGGAAAGAAAGAGAGGCATGACCTGTATCATTTGGCCAACTGGCACTGCTAAAAGAACTGGGAAAGCTGTGGGATTTTGACTCTTATGCACAGATGAGAAAGATGCAGAGATGCGAAAGAATAAACAAGAAAAACCTGGGGCATGGGAATAATTCCTAGGTTGACTTAAGGAAATTTACTTTGAAGAATGAGAAAAATTTATGTAAGAAACAGACCTGACTATGTTCTAGATTTACCAAACTGCGCTGGATTATGTTATTTTAAAAACTGAATAGTTGTTGTATATGACCAGCCAAACTGAAGCGAAGGCTTGATTATGTTAAAATGTGAATGGACTTAAAGAATGGGAACTGCAGTACAAATTCAGATGGCAAAATATGAGATTATGAGCAATCTAATAGTATCTCAATAACTAGTCCTCCTACTTGTTTACAATTGATTTCTCCCATGGTGTTTAGTATGAGTTATTTTGATATATATTCATCGATTACCAAGTTAACAATGATGCTGAAAAGTTGCCATGAGTCTACTGAAAATGTCACCATAATTGGTTTTAATTTACTGCACAGAGCTATACTGCTATCATATTTATAGACTCAGTTTTGGTTTTGATACATTACAGAGGAAAGAAAGCTTGTCTATGATAACGTTCTGTTATTCAGGATAAATACTTCACTGCAAACTGCCACTGCATAGTCAAAACTTCAAGCAGTTATTGATCCGATCTATCAAAAAGCCTGAGTAATTAATGCTTCTGAAGAAAAAAAAAAAAACAAAACAAACCAACTTTAAGGAAGACACTGAAATATTTTTTATTTTGTATGCCAGCATGAAAAACAAATAACTTTATTCATTGGCCCATTCTCATGAGACTAGGTGAAGGGTTTGGGGGGTCA
The DNA here is from genome assembly GCA_013396935.1 of Baryphthengus martii. Classification (NCBI taxonomy): domain Eukaryota; kingdom Metazoa; phylum Chordata; class Aves; order Coraciiformes; family Momotidae; genus Baryphthengus; species Baryphthengus martii. The sequence goes on along the minus strand of VWZK01009928.1, from coordinate 17,732 downwards.
GAAGGGAACTCTGTTCTGCTACCATTTAGAATTTAGTCTAGTAAAGACACTTCTCTCTTCCCCAATCCTTAATCTTAAACAGAAGGGAATGTATGCATGAACATGTAGGGACTTAGTCTCTTATATTTTCATTTGGGATGCTTAATTATTTTACCTATTATTTCCAAGAGCACCTAGACACCTGCTATATAACATCAAGCCTGGAAAAAAACACTATGCAGGCAGAAAAGAAGTGCTGATATGTCTCCAGTAGTACGTGAATTATTGTCAAACAGATCCTAGGTGAGAGAAGTTAGTAATATTCTGACATAGTCAAACTGTGAATCCTGACTTTATTCCCAATTCCCTAGTCCAGTAAAAGAGTCCCTCTCCCAAAGAATCTACATTCTAATCAGTGATTTTTATATCACTGTTCTACATTTTCCTGTAGTTGCAAGCTGATAATCATGGTGTTCAAAGCCCAAGGTGCTTGGTAGGACAGTAGGACTTGCTCTTTCAGCAATATAGATACCTTTAAAATTGCCATCTTCACAGCAGGAGTTCTATGCACAGCTAATAGTATCAATATTCGTAGGAGAAAATAATTGATACAAAACCAGCACCCCATAAATACACACATTATGCTGCAAAACATGAGATACTAGGCCAGACAGTGAACATTAGGAAAAAAAAAAAAAAATGCTAAAAATGCAGATTTCCATTTGACTGGAGTTCTATAGAAAGCAGAAATAAATAACAAGGGTTATGTCACTGTTTAGTAAAAGCAGTTTTTTGGCCCATTGGTTCTGTATATTTTATTTTAGAGTTCACAACTAAAGGACATAAATTTTTCCTCCTTCTCTGGCTGCCTTAATTTAATTTTTTCTCTTGGTTTTTATGTCTAAGTAAAATGGGTTGGTAATTATTAGTAATGGAAAAAAATAATTATATGTTCACAATTACTTCAGTGAATAAACTGTAATCATTGAGCCTTCGATGACAACACATTGGACATTAAGTTCTTCAAGCGTAAGTTATACCATGTACTCTTAAACACATGATTATATTTCTTTCTGAACTAGTAAAGGGAAGTGTTGATTGAATTTACAGTCTACGTCTCATATTATTATGGTCTATTTCTAATATTTACAGCTGAAGGAAGCTTGCTGTCCCAACCCTTAGTAAAATAAATTGTCAACATTTATTGCATCCAATAACAACAGTGAATTTATACCAACTGAAGATGCATTCTACCTTTTTTAAAGGATGATTTATAGTGATTCCATAAAGGAATTGAGATAATCTAGTCGTAAACTTTGTTTTAATGCTTTGAAAATATACCAGATTCCTGTATGAGAAGAGAGCAATGAAAATTAACAGGAAAAAAAAAATGGAAATAGTGATGGATATTTATACACTTCATAAATGAGACAGTATCTTGCATGTGCTCTGCAAGCCTATTCTTTTTCCATTCTGCAAAGTGAAAAAAAAAGAATCCACTTGAATGCAGTCATCTCAAAAAGGCATCCTCTCATACCACCTAGGAAATGATACTTCCTGAGCACGTTTCTGGAAAACATATACTCTTATAAATTTCTTTACAAAGAGAAAATATTATGCATATGAGAAGTAGAATAGAGTAAAACTTTGATTTAATAAATAGAAAAGCTTTGGTTCAAATAACTAAATACATTTTGAAGGCCCACATCCCACGGAAAGGACCCATGCTGGAGCAGTTCGTGAAGAACTGCAGCCTGTGGGAAGGATCCACATAGGGACAGTTCATGAAGGACTATCTCCCACGAGTGGGATTCTGCACTGAAGCAGAGGATGAGCGTGAGGAGGAAGGAGCAGCAGAGACAATGGGGTATGAACTGATCACAGCACTCATTCTTCACCCTCCTGTGCTGCCTGCGGGGAAGAGGTAGAGAAGCCAGGAGTGAAGTCGAGCCTGAGAAGGAAGGGGTGAAAAGAAGGCATTTTATTGATAATTCTTATCTCTTATTATCCTACTTTCTCATTGATTAGCAATAAATTAATTTTTCCAAGTTGAGTCCGTTTTTCCTAAGTCAGTAATTGCTGACTGATCTCCATGTCTTTATCTCGACAAATGAGCTTTTTGTCCTATTTTCTCACACTGTCCAGTTGAGGAGTGGGAGTGATAAAGTGACTTGGTAGGCACCTAGCCTCCAGACAAGGTTATCCCACCACAGTACCATATCATTAGCCTTCTACATTTTCCTGTTCTTTGTTCTATTATTCCATCTGTTGTTGTGAGACACTTTCCATCTTAAATATATATTCTTTTGTCTCCACTTTTCACCATACAAATTATCATCATTGAGAAAGTATTGAAACGTCAGGTTCTACGTCTAAAATTCTGAATCGGAAACGTAACTGCTATATTTTGAAACCAGATCCTTTGTGGATGTTTTTGCTATGACAAAGAAGAGTTTCCCACAAAGCTCAAAGTGCACGCTTTCAATAGAGCACACACATATCTCTCTCAAAAAAATCCCTCACACTCCACAGCCAGAAGACATGAAGCACACCAGTTACTTCAAAGTATTAATACTAAATATCAGTCAAGGAATAGTGAAAGATGGACTTAAAACTAGTCATATTTACAATGAATTACCTATTCTCCTATTTCAGCTCATATTGCACTGGGCCTTAGTTAATAAGTATTGTCACCAAGATGAATTCACTAAACACTTAGAAAGACTGTGAATTTCCTTGGCAGTAGAAAAGACTTGGCTTACATACCTCTGCTTGTCCAGATCCAAATGAAATGAAAGCGCTCTCTCTCCATATCTCTGTCTAATATTATTCTTATATACTTTTATCTCTACTAGTTCAAATAAAATCACTGGTATTTCCTATGCTTTGTTGATTTACCCACTTTCCCAAAGAGCTGACATAGGGTCCTTAATATGCATGAAGCACTGTCATACTCCAATGAAAAGTATAGGTTGCTCAAGATAGCTGGCACATTTGCTGGCCTTTCTCATACGTCTATATCGCTGATTATAGAACAAAATTCTCCCTCTGTGTTTTTTAGAACATTGCATTCAGTTACATACCAAATTATACAGACAGTAAACAGCTTTTGGAGAAAATTTTGTGTTCTCTTTCCCTTAAATGGAAATTGGACTTTGTTGACTTGTATGGTATCTATGCATATTGCACCATGAACTAATCACATTTAGTGGCATTTTGGAGAACACATCAAGACACTGGTACATTACAAAAATTTCTGTGATGGTGATAGCCTTTTTCACCAAACAGCTTTCACCAACTAACTCATCAAAGGCCTGTCATTTCTTTTTCTTTGTTCGTGTTAATAGCGAAGAATTTTTTTATTTATTTTTTTTTGGGGGGGCGGGCGGTGGAATCTACACAGCTATAGATAGTAAGGTAGACCAAAAAAAATTCATACAAAATAAATTGAAGGTCTAAAACTGAATACGAAATGAGTCAAAGACCCAGTTTGGCCTTCTAATTTTACAATGCAATGTATTTTATAAGCCATTTGCACATATTGATTAAGATAGGAAAGCACGATATTCAAGGAATCACCCTTTCCTTTCTAGGTAGTATCTAGGATACAATGTTAGGAGACCCTATTTAGCTTCAGAAGTGCAGTGACCAAGAAATCCCCACAGCATTTTTGCATAAAATAGTGAGAATAAAATATGTATAAAAGTCATCTTGCCTCTTGGATCAACAATGAAGGAAAGGAATGGAAGACAGAGAAGTCACAGTAAGATTTCTTCAGTCCTTCAAATTACATAAAGACATATCCATAGTAGGGCTTCGTGGTTTTGATTTTTGAAGAAGTCAACAAAGTTACACATAGCAAACTCTACACCACAAAATGCTAAATCTCCACATTATGGATGAATTGCCCATGTATTTGGTACTGGTGATACACCACCTGAGTATAAGTTTCTCTCACTGAGTTGGAACATAGATCTGCTTTATGTGTTCATTCAACATTTGTTCCGTAAGTACTGATTTTCTTTTTTTCTTTTTACAGATAAGGCTGTATGCCAGAAAGACAAGCTGCTTTGTCTTGACTGTTGCCCAGTGGGTCAAACGGGACACCACTGAGGGAAAAGGGCATCATTCTCTTCTTGAGAGTAACTGAATGTGCTCAGAAACCATTTCTGACTGCAAACAGCACAGAATAAGAAAGACCATAAATACAGGGCCAGTAGAACCAGCTCAGGTGAGGTGTCCTGTGAAGGTCAACAGTTCCAGAGGTCTCAAAAGTAATGAAGATCATCAATCTTTCCTAGGGATCCAGATGAGACTACAAAGGTTTTGTAGACCAATGAGCCACTGAGAACCACTGGAATGAGAAGGATCCCTCATGAAAGGACACAGTGGATGAGGAAGGTTTATTTTCAAACATCTTATATTAAACTGCCAGATCCAGAAGACTGAGGATGTGTCTATTGACAAAATTGCCTTTTGCAGTTGAATTCTAACAAAGATGTACTTCTGGCAATTAATCCCTTTCACAGTGTTATTGGCCTCCATACTTAAGGGAAAGGATAAACAACCCAAGCCACACTTAAAGCTGTTCTTGATAGTAAATGAATGGTTTGTTAAGAGATAAAATGAAACCAACTGCATTTCTGAGCTAGAGCAGGAGAGACTAAAACAAGAAGATACTTATTCCCTAATGTGGTCAAAAGAGTTCCCTTTAGTAACTGAGAGTACCACTATTTTTCTTCCTTCAGCCTTCTCTCACACCTCATTACCCTTCTGCACACTTTGCCTAAAATGGCAAAACTATAAAGTACAACATACGTTTCCTCTTAAAAACCATTTTGGCACAAGTAAACATACTTGCCAAATTCAGGCTGAAAAGCTGCACTGTATCTTAATAAAGAGGTACAAAAATGTTGTATTTACTCAACAACACAACAAAGTAAAGAGTTCCACATGCCTGGGATATCTTTAACTATGTAAATGTATGCCACCTGGTTGTGAAATTCCAGGCAATATCAGGTTCTTTTGTTAAATACAGCATTTTCTCAATGTTGGGAAAAAGACTAGTAAACATTTTGACAGTCATCCCTAAATACAGCCCTCAGAAATATTACAAAATCTCAGAGGCTCTTCAAACACTAGAAAACTTCTAATAGCCCTCTATTAATTTTTTAATTCATTTTCCTGAAGACTTTTTGGCATAGTGACTACGAACTCCCAATATCCATACAACAAAAAAAAAAAAAAAAAAAAAAAAATAGCTTAATATAAATATTTGTTTTTTTCAAAAAAAAAAAAAAAAAAAAAAAAAACCCCCCAAAAAANAAAAAAAAAAAAAAACCAAAAAAACCCCACCACAACACACACACAACCCAGAGCAAATTTGCAGGAAACGAAATCCCTGCTTGTTTAATGAATACACTCCACAGGGTTTCATTTAGTTGGTAATCCTGAACCTTGAATTATCGTTAAGTAGTCACGTTAAACATACTAATTTTGTACAAGTCAATGTCAAGATAAGTATCAATTTCAGTGCACACTGATATCAAAGCAGGATGTAGAAAACAACTTGCAAGGGAACAGAAAAGACAGAAAGGCGGGCTATTTTAACTGCGGGCACAGTCAGCAGCACCTGCTCTTTTAATATTTTTTTTCTTATTGATTTTTAATATGTGTTTCTAGCTTGGGCCAGATGATGATATTTTCAATTATTGAAATCAATAAAAATGCTATTTCTTTCACAAATATCTGTAAAGCAGAATAAAGATAATTTGTTTTAGTTGAGATCTTTTCACTGGGAAAAATTGCTTCTCATATTTACCTAAAGATGCCACATTGACTTCAAAGGGCCTGACCAAGCATTTACTGAAGTGTACTACATTGATTTTCGACAGACTTGAGAAAATTGACAACTTTTACTTAGAAAATGAGTGCATTGTTATAATGACCTTTACACTTACAACAGGCTTTTTGTTTTTTAATTCCCAAACTGATTCTTCATTACTTTTCCTTTCTTAACTCATAGCTTTTCAATCTACTCTAGAATCATTCAATGCCTTTTACAGAAGCACATGTTCAGTATCAGAAAATACTGGTTTCAGAATAAATTTGGCAAACTGAACTTTTTTTTCAGGGTTAGCATAAATTCCTCTCAAAAAATTTAAAAGCAGTAAAGAACAGAAATGATAAGAATTTACTGGAACATGTGAAGCATCTCAGTTTGTTTGCATCTTATTTAGAGACAGAAATAAATACTTTAAGACTTATAATTAATTATTTTAGTAAGAAAGATGGAGATAAAAATGACAGCTATTACAGTTCAACAATAATTTTCAAACAGTTGTGATTATCTTAAAAGCTTGTTCACCTGCTTTTGTCTTAGAACACAAATTTAAGGTCTGGAGAATTATCTGTTACTCTTTCTGTAAGTTACCTCAGAGGCTCTACGCTGCACATTTCAACACCAAAGGTAACACTAACCTTAATGCATTGACCAAACACAGTAAGGAGATAATTGCCCCGTAATTTCTGCTGCCAATGCTGAATAAGAAGAAACTGTACAGTTTCATGGAATACCTTATTTCTATGAAGCAAATGATGTAGCAGAGAGGTAGTATTTTAAATTATGAGAGAAATCGTATAAACAGCACTTGAAACCAGGAAGAATGTAATGACCTATAGATACAGATGTAGAAATATATGAAAGTAATAAAATTTTGTGTTCATTCCCATACTCTATGTTTTCTTTTATTTTTTTTTTTTTCCAGAAGCAAGCATCTGAAATTTAGATACTAGCCCATATTTAGGAACATTAGTAAAGTACATGATTTTCAGAAATGTGCAAAGAGCACTTCTAAGATGAAAAAGCTTTCAATTTGAAGATTTATTTTAATACCAGATTCAACTTACTAAAAACCCCGACTGAATTCTTTCCAAAATTAAGATCTCCACCATTTAAAAAAAAAAAAAGGAATTTTATCATGGAATAATTTTAATAGGTAACTCAGCAAAGTCCATGAACACCTTTTTATTGACCTCAGAGAATACTGAAAAAAAATATTTATAGTGGACTGATTTTTACATTTGATTTCATAAATTCAAGACATGGAAATACCAGGAAATGCTGTACAATTTGATAAAATCTAACCAAAAATTCTTATGAGCACGTTCACTCAAGGGCTGCCAGAGAGTCTAGCAATTCTGAATGTTTGTTCTGATCACTCTATCATGACTAACCTATAAAGTGTGTATACACATATGGTACAAGCAACTGAAAAAAAAAGCTGTATATAAATTTGTAAGCATTAAAACACCTTCTGAAAAAAAAACAAACACAAAAAACAAAACACAAAAAAAACCAAAAAAAAAACCAACAAACACACCTCACAATCTGAGATTGGTCAAAAACTGAATAGTCACCAACTAATTACCATGAGTAATAGAGATTCTGGGATCACACTTCTTAGCATCTAATGCTGTAGTCATCCCTGGTTTTCCTCTCCAATTCTTTTGTCAGCTAAACACAGTTAACAACATTTATTTCCCTCTCTGTCTTAACTTTCTTAAAATATACTCAGAGCTGGTAAAACGGCATCATGGACAAGAAAAAATCCAGTTTGATGTCCTTTTTGCCATAGATCCTACATAACAATAGTTCCTAATTATAACTTACCCTTAAAAACAAAGCATTGCTTTACTTGCTTACAAGAAGTATCACCCTAAAAAAAGTTAAGTATTCAGTTACCTGTAAGGATACTGCCACAGCAAAATGCACCACCAGTATTCAGGTCATTTTTTCATCAAATCTTGCATTTATTTATTGAGGTTTTATTGTTGGGTTGTTTGTTTGGTTTTGTTTGTTTTTTTTTATTCTTCCATTTAGAGTTATTGTTACTATAATCTACAGATATGTGAAGTATGACATCCATCAGAAAGTATCAGCAATCACCAAATGTTACCATTCCGGTGTATTGATCATATTACATTGACTTACTGATATGTAGGGCCAGAATTTCAGGTGAAAGAGCAAACCTGACGTTACTGTGCTTCAGTGTGTTATTAAGAGCTGACCATAGGGCTTGGTACTGCTGTTCCCCTTCTCAGAAAAGGAAGTGGAGGGAAACATGGAAGCAGTAGTGCATCAAATGTAACCCCGTGGGATGTGGGGCAGCACTTTGCTGAATTTACTGGGTGTAACAAGAGAAAGAACAGATGGAAGTGATCGTTAAGTGACTGACCATTCTATGACAATCAGGTATTAAAAATATACTAATCAACACACAATTCTACTTAAGACAGAAAATACCTGTGCTTAGGATAAAAGTAAAATACTAAGAGAAACATTTTCCACTAGCTCTGAGGAAAAGACTTAGAGAGTGACATAAATTAATGTAAGAGAGCAACTGTTTACAGCTGTGAAGAAGGCTAGTGCTCTGTTAAATGTAATTATCAGCATTTAACTAATCTGGACCAAAATGAAGGTTCCTAAAACTCTACTGTTGCCAATTAGAGCAGGGATTACCAGATTACATGTATTATTCACTCATCTACCCAAATGTGTCAGAATCTTAGAGATAACTTTCTTTAGCTTTCACAGATTTTTTTATTGAAATAATTTATCCTCAGCGCATGAAGTCTGAAGAGCTCAGCTCTGCCTACATAAAGATTATCTAGAAAAACAGAATGCAGCAGACAATCTACTGGCAATGAGTGGTTTTATAACTGCTTGGATTGGGTGTTTAGGACAGTGTCACACAGAGATTGCCTCTTTCCCACATTCCCTAGTTCTTCCCTAGTTACTCAAAATAAACCTATACTTGATGGCTGAGTTACCAGATGTGTATTCTACATCCAACAGTGTGTTGCTTTCTCTCAGGAAATCTAATAATGATAGCAGAACTGCATTTTATTCCACGATCCTCAGCCATTTCTTGATGGTGTGACTTGTTAATTTCATTTGTGCTAAGAATACACAGTGGAATTATAATACATGAGCTTTTCATATTGACTGCATAAGTAATTAATCTTCTCTATTAATGTTTCTGTCAAGGATCACAGTTACATGGAGTTACACTTTAATAGAGGTACTTAAAAATACTTGCTAAAGTGAAGAACCAAGAACATTCAGCTATTGTGTAGTATTATAATAAAAGAAGAGGAATATTTTCTAGTGGATCCATATTGGGCAGTCTACCAAAGAAAGGAGAGGGAAGAAAAATGAGAGGCAAAAATCAAGGTAATGAGAAGGAAAATAGTGGCAAGTATTAGAAACAGAGGCAAAGGAAAAAAGTTCTGATATTTAAATAGAACTGAAGAAACAGTACAAAACAAACAAATGAAAGATTCAACGAGGAAATTAAAAGAGTCCACAATAGCAGCTGGTTATTTCAGTAAGGTTTCCAGCAGAGGTTGAGCATGTGAAATACAGGCCAGAAGACGAACTGAAGTAATGTACAATCAGTTTATTTAAAAGGTCCTGAAGGAATGGAAAATTGCCGGTACAATTTTTACCACTGTCTTTCAGAATTTTCATATGATGCAAAACTGCAAAACTATCCAAACAGAATGCTTATATATTTCAGATTTTATCTATGTTTGGCTTTCCCCCCCCCAGATATCCTAGTTGTTTCAATAATGGAAACACCATAATACAGCATTTTACCCCAACTGAAAGACCCTTTTTTCCCTGGCTCATTGGATTTTGCTTATTTTTTTTTTGTTTAAAGAACATTCTCAGCCCTTCCATCACATTAATTTCATCAAGAGGAAGAAAAAAACAAACAAAAATCTTTAGAAAACCATTTGCTGTTTAAAAACAAAATTGAAATTCAATACTTGGGATCAATACCTACAACAGCAGAGGATGGACATCACTGAACTAACAGTCCAATAAAGTTAGTAGACTTTCAAATGATCCTTCTCTGATAAAGAATTTAAAGGAAAAAAACATTAAAGGTGCATGAAATTAGTTATACATGTCATCTTAACCGGACAAGAAAGACTGTTAAGACTTGCAACATTTTAGCATTACTAAAAGTGTTAAACTAACGTTATGCACAGTGCTATGCACAGTACATTGCCCTAATCTTTTGTTTGGTATTTGATTAGAGGTTAGTGTAGAGATAGCTAGGCTTCTTGTCTTCTTAAATGTAATCACATGCTCATGCTAGATTTAACAACCTTCCACATTTGCAGAATAAACTAGATTAATTTTCACATCTTAAGTATCAAAGTTGGCAAAACATTTTATCAGGTATACTGTTTGAATTCGAGTGACTCCAGCAGAAAACATCTGCTTTTGGAAGATTTCATCAAGATTCTCAAACTTACTCAGTTTGATATGCTTTGTGACTAATCAGCGATGTCAATTCCATCAAATTTTTCAGGAGTGGGAATATTAACTCTTACCTACTGTCTATGTTTGAAACAAAAGGCACCTTATGGCTATTACTTTAGCATACTTTACTTCCAAGGGAAATCGCTTTTACTACTTTTTTACCGTAAGAAGAATCTTGTTAGAAATGTAACGAAAATTTTCAGATATAAATTGTACCTTATGTAACGTACATTATAGTCATGGGACATTTTAGTCATCTATTCAGTGGAAGACAACTTTATAATGACTTCAACCAGTCAGTGTAAGGGTTTAACTGAGGTGAGAATTATTCTTGTAAACTCTTTTTAGAATCTTAACCTCTTGAGCCAATTTCTACAGAATTACCCTGCAGAAAATCATAGCTATAAAATACTATAGGATAACAATAACTATAATAATAATAATAATAATAATAATAATATCTTTCCAAAGAACAGAAATAATAATAGTATCTGTCCAAAGAATAGAAATGTCATCAGGGTATTTCGCTACTCATTGCTGACATAGATTTGAAATATGCACTCAAGTTAATTCAGAAGATACAGTGTCAGAAAGTAGGCTTTGTATTCTTAAAAGATGGCATCTAATTGCAATTTCTTGGTAGATCTTGTCAGCAACATTTACTAGGTAGAGTACTAGTGTAGCTGAACAGTAAGAAAGTGCATGCACACTGTTCAGATTTCTAACTGGAACTTAGCAATGCATGCAAGTCTTCAGCAGTTAATTTCCTTTAAGGAAAGATAATCCAGTTGAAGTTAAACAGGTGTCCTCTTGACCCACTTCGAAACAAATAGCCCACGCCTAATAATGAATGCTTTGGGAATATTCGAGAGATCTAAAGGACTAAAGGAATGGAAAAAAGTTCAAGAGCAAACCTAATAGTTTTAAATTATCCCCTCTGCCACGCTCAAAAGAATCATGGAGTCTTTCTGTGCACAGATATTATTACACTGAAAAGAAAAATAAAACCAACATATTCTTAGAGTTTATGTAACATCAGCATTCTTCCTTTTCCTGTTTTTCCTTGGAAGTTTTAATCCAGAAAGCCCTTCCACAGAGACAAACAAAAAAGAAATTGTATTTCACAGATACCACCAAAGTTAGCAAAGACTGCTTCTCATGTACGCAGCTAAGTATTAGAATTTCTCTGATAATCACTAGCTCTTTATTTCACCTCTTTCTTTCTCTGAAACCACACAGCATTTCCTTTCCTCTTGGAATCAAAATGAGACAAATAAATCATTACCTAGTTTCCATAGCAATAGGAAAAGCACATGGAAGTACTCAGAATGCAGTAATTCCTGTCTTGCTCTTTTTTCCAACAGTTTTGAAATTCTTCCCTATTTGAATAGTATGCCTATGATTTAAATGTTTTATGCAAATCAGAAGCTAGCAAAAGAGAGAAAACAACCTATTTCACAAATTAGCCAGTTCCAAGATCTCTCTCACTTCTCACTTTGGAAGAAAACTGATTTTTTCGTTTTTTACTGGTCCCTTTTACTCCTGCCTTCCCCTAATTAAAGAATGGGTAATAATAATATTTTTTTTAAAAAGAGAAAAAAAGAAAAGACAGAATTTTTGAGGCTACAGTTCTGCATTTATGTAGCTTTTCATTGTTATTTATCAATGAAAATTGTAAAAAATGTGAAAAAGCACAGGATCAAAGTCCATGGTATTTGCTGGAAGTTACCTAGATCAGTAAGACATACCAAGATTAAGGAGGAAAGTTTATTTTTTAAAAAATAAATCTACTATAGTTGCGACAGTCCTAAGATTAGGAATGTGTAGTCTATCTTGAAAAAAAAAAGTTTTATTAAAACTATTTGGATGCTGGCTGATGAAAAAAATACAGGCAAAATTAGGTTATTTTTCTCAGAGAACACCTATTGTAAAATTTAGAGTCTTATTCTTTCAGCCATCATGTCAAACAGGTTTCCTATTAATATAATTGAATCTTCACTTAGTTTCATTGCTGGTTAGTAAGTTGATCCAAATCAAGCAACTGATTCAGTTGCAAGATTTTTTTTAACATAGGAGGTTTCCTTATAATGTTTGTTTCAATAATTGCTGGCTTTGCTAAAATCAGAAATATACATAAATACGAAGTATCACTTAAGATGATCTCAATCACTTGGTAGTCAACATATGACTGTCTGTCATTTGAATTATGTTCATTCCTGCTGACCTAAACAAATGCAGATATACCACAGAGCATAGTGCAATGGTTTTCATGGATGGTCCTTCTCTTCAAAAACTCGGTTTGCTTTTAAGCATAAAGTAATGCCTAAGTTAAGATAAGTCATGCAGAGGTTGCAATATTAATGGCATACAAAACACCCAGAGAGAATAAATGTCATAACATTTTTAATGTGTATCACTTATGTATTAAAATATTTATTATATTCCAAATTAAGTCCAGTTAAATCATCAAAAGGCAACAACTAAAATGAGTGTAAAAATGACAGAACCTGAAAGCATATTTTATTTTTTAATTACTTTTTTTTTAAGCTGTAAGTCCAGAAAAATTAATGGTATTGAGTGGCATGAGTAGTGAATCACCACAGAAAAGACATTCAAACTCTTCCTGACTCTGAGGAAGATTTTCAAGACCTCATAATTTTATTCCTTGCATTATTCACATCAGTATCTACTGGTACTGCAGCTTATCTATATGTACAGCAGCGATAATTTACGTGAACTTAGAATTTCAATCATTATAAATTATTTTAGTGGGTAGATTTATAAAAGAATTCATACACTAAAATAATATTTGGTCAACATTAAAGATATCTGAGTAAGAATAAATCACTACCTTCATATCGAGTCAGCAGTTCTATTACCCTGAGGTAAACTGCAAGTAAATATTGTATAATACGGCCATCAGTAATCTATGGGTCTGAAACGACATTTCAAAGTGCGTATTTTTTTTTTCTAATTTTAGTGTCTGCACAGTACCTCTTGGCGAAACCTCTAGGTTTTGACAGTAAAATTACTGATTGTAGATTGCTATTCTCTGAGGTGATACATGTTTGCATTACATTTTTCATTATATCCTCAAGGTCCCATTAAATATGGTGGCTACAAGCCGACTGTGACTTTTTTTGAGTTTTCTTTCTAAGAAAGTTAACTGGGTTTTACAGAGGCTTCTCTGGAAAAAAAACATATATTTATCAAATACCTATACTTCCTTAGACCTTTACTGAAAAGAACTGACATAAAAAACCCCACATATTGGTCAGCACAAGAAATAGTTGATAGATCCTCATATGATTACACTTGGGTAAGGGAAGCATTATGTGCCACACCATTGCAGGTTCACATCCAGAAATTAAGCTAGATCTGATTTTAACTAAACACTCCCCCTCTACTCTGCCTTGGTGAGGCCACATCTGGAATATTGTGTCCAGTTCTGGGCCCCACAGTTCAAGAAGGACAGGGAACTGCTAGAGAGAGTCCAGCACAGAGCCACCAAGATGATTAAGGGAGTGGAGCACCTCCCTTATGAGGAAAGGCTGAGGGAGCTGGGTCTCTTTAGCTTGGAGAAGAGGAGATTGAGGGGAGACCTCATTAATGTTTATAAATATGTTAAGGGCGAATGTCACAAGGATGGAGCCAGGCTCTTCTCAGTGATGCCCAATGACAGGACAAGGGGTAACGGGTGCAAGCTGGAACACAGGAGGTTCCGCTTAAACTTTAGAAGGAACTTCTTTACAGTAAGGGTGACAGAGCACTGGAACAGGCTGCCCAGGGAGGTTGTGGAGTCTCTTTCTCTGGAGACATTCAAGACCCACCTGGACGCCTTTCTGTGTGAAGTCATTTAGGTTCCTGCTCTGGCAGGGGGATTGGTCTTGATGATCCTTCGAGGTCCCTTCCAATCCCTAACATTCTGTGATTCTGTGAAACACATCTTTCAAAGGAAAGTCAAAGTGCGGATGTAGGATTCAATCCACAACTCATAGTCATGCTAATTGATCCACAGAGGAAAGGTGTTGCTAGACATAATTTACACCATCCTTGTTCATTCTCCTCTCAAACTCCCAGTCCAGATTGTCGAAGATATGGCAGAGCCTCCTTTCCCCATTCATCAGTGGCTCAGATCTGCCTTTTAGGAAGGGAGAAACAAAGGTCTGAACTTGCTCCTGAAAGTTATCATTCTCTTAATAGTGAAATAAAAGGGAGTATTGCGGGGACCAAGACTGACTTTGAAGGATGTAACTTTCACATCTGTCCATATCTTAGAGCTGCATAATGGGAGCCTTTTACCATGGGCACATCCTTGCAGTGTCCTCACCTCTGACATAGTCACTGCAAATTCCAAGCAAATTTATCATGGAAGAGAAAGGAATGTTGTTCAGAGGACGCTGACTGGCTTTTTATTTCCCCATCACAACACGGACACCCAACATGCAACAAGAAAAATGTGGTTTTTTTGTAGGATGAAAGTTAATAGCCAAGTCTCTGACAATTTCCCATCAAAGTCAGAATTTTATTCCAGGTGGATTTCAATACCAGTTTCCACCATTTATAATCAAACACCTTCATCACTGTGTTAGTTCTTACCAGCCTAAAGACACACCTGCAAACCGGTCATTATCTTCAGCAGGACTGAAGCATCTTAACCTGCTTCAAGTCAAAGACACAAATCCATGACACACAACTACTATATTACAAAATCATGAAGATCGTGGATGTTGGTGAATCCCATTGCTTAGAATGGCCCTTCAGAGGAGGAATGCCTGTGTGCCCCAGCAGAAACACCAGCAAAACCCAGGCCAGAGCGGTCAACCGTTAGCTGGAACGCATCTTAGCAAGGATGATGCTGTTATTGTAGAGTCACCATTGCCAGCTGGAAATTCTGTCACAGAGGAAAGATAACTAAGCGCTCAGTAGATATCTACCACTAAGTAAGTAGATTAAGTCACAAGTTGAGAAGAAAAGGAAAATTATACACAAGTTTCTTACAGTTGCAACAATGAAATGCACATCTTTCCAAAACAGTAGTACCCTGACCTTTCTTTTCTGGTTTAAGAAGATACTAATCATAGGCTTACATGGATGAGGCTGTAGTGTGAGACTGTATATAGAAAACATTATAAAGGTCACCTGTAAAACACTCTTCTTTTACACAGGAGAATCACAGATGCTTTCTTAATCACAGATACTTGTAATTAAAAAGCAAGACCAAAACATCACCTGCCTCTCCATCAACAGTTTATCCACAAATTTTGCTGTAATAATTATCTCAACCTAGAAAAAATTCACATCACCACACTAGTAAAGCAAGCATCACTATTGCAGTAGCAGAGCACGAAACCAGCATTTTTATTGCATAAGGAACTGCAGTGAGCATTTGTTCTCAAGGTAAAATATGCTTAGTGCTTAATTCCTACAGTACAATACAGTATTTATAAAGCCTTCACAGTCTCCAACTTCCTAAAATGCTCAAGGGTGAACTGAGTAACTATGTGTCTGCTCTGCAGCATACTAGAATATTAAGCATGTTAGTAGACTTTGATAAAATAGATATTGAAAGAAAAGATATTTGGGGGCTGGGGGGGGGGGAACAAATAAAGCTCCTTCCTAGAAGCTTGAAACATCAAAAATATTCAAGTAGCCACATTTCGAGTAGAACTTCAGACATTCTTTTCCATTTTACTGAAAAGTTCTCCTTCTCCTAAATCTCTGATAATTTCCTGGTATGTTGCATGCAACTTAATAAACACAATGGAAACAGAAAATAATTTCATACAAGAATATGACAGCATGTGCAACAAGAAAACATGCTTGAAATACACAAGCCTCTGACACAAATTGCATTAATAACATTTATAATTAAAAAAAAAGGGGGAGGGGGAAAGAATTACATTTGTCTGCATATGTATTCAGAGTTTTATCTAACTCATCAATATTCCTTTTAATAATGGCAGTATCTCTGTCAGATAAGTGGTGGCTATGAATACATCATTTATGAAGGGCTTCTTTGCAATAGTGGAATGAATTTCATCTTTTTTAATTGGAATGAAGAACAACACATTCTACTTATGCTTTCTATTCTTAAATGCCTTTGTGTTAATTTTCTATTACAACCGCAATTTTATCCATTTGTTACAGAGTAGATGTCTATTCATAGTGAAAGAGAGTGCAGTTACTTTGGATAATGCCAGAGTTCTCTGGCTATTTCTTCTTTGACCTTGGGAAGTCACAAATTCTCTGAACAGGGATTTCCAAACAAATATGATTTATGAATAAAAAATGGGTTAATCCCCTCCTCATTACTCTTCTAATTATTTAATGGTAAGTATCTAGTTTACACAGAAACACTCAAGGTATTTTTTTTTACTTTAGTATTTCTATTCTAATACACTGCTGTAGAGTTTCAGACAAGCATATATTTGCTGTTCTATTCTTCTGCTCTGTTGTAGATAGGAACCTTCCTCGGTAATCCACATTTTATCCCTTCATGAATCCTGGAGATGTATAATTTTCCATTTTGAGGAAAGAAGATGATTGGGTTCAGAATAAAAGACAGGGACTATACACGTGATGAATATGGAAGTACAGATCCCATAAATTGCCAAACATCCACAAGGAAGTCTTTTCAAGCTTTGACTGGCATATTCTAGTAGCAAAACATTTAAACACGCATGTGTATATATACACAAACGTACAGATACACAGTGCAGCAGAAACTCAGATCTCACAAGCTTTACTTAGAAACACGTGAATTAAAAAAAAAGCCTAGACTTAGAACTGACCAGAAAATCTGTTACATAAGAAATATCAGCATTTTAGACTTTGTTATACATTTCAAGTAAAAGAGAACGAGAGACAGATTTGTTGTTTTGGTTTGTTTTGAGTCTATCTATCCATAAAAGGGCTACTGCCTATGGTCTCACTCATTCATCTGTAAAACATAGGAGACTCAGATTCATGTACCTATTATAAATTAGCCAATTAAAAATTTCCTACATCCTGAATAAGCATCATAAGCAGTATTGACTATCCTGTACCATATTTCTTTCTTTTGAAATAATATTCTATTTCCGCTCTGAAAATATTTCCAAAGTTTTAAATTTATATAGTGTTTCCTGCCAAAGAAAAAAACAAAACAAAACAACAAAACCAAAAAAAATTAGAACAAACCTTCAAACCAAACAAAGTATTCCCAATTTGCCTTTTTTCTTAATTCTACATTTCCTCTTTCAGGACCTTAGTCTGTAATCATAAGCTATATGAATATGCATCACATTTAGGGTGCTGCAGGCTTTGCAATATTTTAATACTCGAAATATTTCTTTTGCTTGCCCCTTTCTAACACAAAAGATGCCCAGTGGCGATTAGTTTTATATTGCAATTAAACAGTAAGGTGTCTTTCAAA
>VWZK01009924.1:100-15973 GCA_013396935.1 Baryphthengus martii | reverse complement strand
TTTTTTCTGAGGCTAAACAAGGACATTATATCAGGCCTGAAATACCTATTCATGTACTTAACTCTCATTAATAGCAAGGGACAATGACAGTAAAGCTGTACATGAAAACAGATCTAATACTGAAGAATATTGTAAAGAAACTAGATAACACCTGTAAGAACTGAACACGTTCATTTTGTCAGCAAGTCTCAACTCCTATTTGCACAGTGGACTCATATTCTGCTTTCTCTACTTTAGCACAATGATTATAGCAATGGCAGTTCTGAAGAAGCAAGGAAAGTTAATCTTGCTCTGAAGCAATTGTTTATTTTTACTTAAAATAATGACAAGTTGTTAACTTAGACTGTTTTGATTGTGACTATTTGGCTTATTGTTTTCTATTCAAGAGGTTATATACATAGTACTTAATACTGTAGTATCACAAATACTTCTTTAAACTGATGAGTTAATTCCCTCTCATTGTAGCAGTGAAATATTTCACAGCTGGGGAGCTGTGCCACTGAAAGAGTAACTAAATTGCTTGCAGCTTTCTATAGTTAGGGACTAAAACTGCTATCTGAAGTCCTAGCATGCTGTGTCCCCCTTGTGTTTGATCTACTTGACGATAAACAGGTATAGATAAAGTTCTTGTCCCTTTTAGTGGTGTGCTTACATGAATTTAATAAAACTGCCTAAATGACAGATTCTGTTTGGATGATTTTGAAACTCTGAAGTCACCCTGATAATGCTGAAATATTGAGTACAAAAAAAGGTGTGAAGAAAAAGGGTTTAGGGCTAACTGATATGTGGTTTTATCTTAAAATTTGTGTTCAATTTATATATGCTGTAGAAAAAAAAAAAGAACACTGAAGAACATTTTTTAAACTGAAACATAAAATTATGTCCATCAGAAAATATAAAAATGGAACTCTTTCCTGAACATTTTCATTTTTTCTTTCCTTTCCAGAATGATCTAGTTTAAGACCAGTTTAAAACTTTTTTGGATAGGTTAGTTTTAATCTAACTCCTTTGTCAAGTTAATTACATGGCAGTGTTTTGGGAAGGTCTGGGAACAGAAGGTTGCACTGTTCCTTTTGGAAGCAGTGGTGGCTCACATGAGATCAAAGTATCCATGAAAGTATGACTTTTATGGAATCCATTCCTCTAAATAATTTTAGTTTAGCCAGAATTGGTTTTGTACAGGTTCAGGAAGGGCTGGTCCAAGTGTAGTTCACCTTCTGTTGCTAATGGCTGTGCCTTAAGTTTCTGTTGAGGTTATTAAATATGTAATTATATTCCTAAAATCTACCTCTAATACAGTAAGAGAGGGGTGGAAAATAGATACACAGCTTGTACTAAGCATTCCGTTTGTTACTATTTCAAAATACCTAGAAGACTGCACACCATCTTTCAATTTTAATTTGCCTATCAAATATGGCTTAACATTTTTGCTGGGACTGCACCATTTCCTGGGACAGAAATCTGTGATATGAGACAGGAATCTGGTTTAGATATAACTTGGCAAACACTATGATTTTCATTTCTGCATTAAAAATTCCGTAGATGAAGTGATGTTGAATACAGCCTTGGGTGCTTTTAGAAAACAGTTTTGTCACAGGTATTAATTTTAAGTTTCAGTTTTAAAATCTCTTTTTAAGACAACAATTTTTCATTATATGAATTCTTGGTAACATACATATTCTGACTTTATACTACCTGCTGATACTGGTAGTGTGTAGTACATATGTGAAAACTACTCATACATTCCTATAGATAGTATTTTGATACAAGCTACAAGAAATTCAGTAGGTGTGATTAACAAGTGATTCAACCTAATAAAAGTTCTAGTAGAACACTACAGTAAAGAAGTTAAGTGTGATGCTGAGGGTTTGTGAAAAGCAAAATCAGCACCATTCTACTCCTGATCTTACTGAGCATGACTTTTTTGACGATCTTGTGTCTGACAGATCTTTCTTGCCTTGCTCTGTCTGAAATTAACCTAATCTCCATCATTACATCTTGTAAAAATCATATACTTAGGAGAGAGTATGGTCTCATGAAGATCTCTTACTGGTCTGGTGAAGTGAGTGACTGTCCTCTTTCATCTGCATACTGTACATATAAGTACTAAGAACAATACATTCAAATTGTGAACATCTACCTTTCAGTGAGAAAAGTGTGGTCTTACGCATTAAATGAATGGCCTAGTTTTTAGAGGTGCCAAACTCCCACACCACGTAGTGGTCTCAGTATTACTGTGTGTTGCTTAGCACTTTTAAAAAAAACATCACAATCTTTATGTAGCTGTTTTTGGCATACAAATTTATGTGCACTGTTGTTTGAATGGTTCACCAGCACAGAGTTGGGAAGAATGCTTGAGTGTTATACAGTAAATATTTTCAGTAACTTCTTTCCCTGCTTTCGTCACATATTTTAACATATTAAGTACCTAAAAAAAGATCTGTAGGCTGTCATTGCTAAAGTGTTAATGTGATAAGACAAATAAATTTGAAAGCAGAGTTCACTCTGACAAAGTTAATTTAGATCATTTTTTCTCTGTGTTGGGACTAATGCCATTTCTGGCTTTTCCTGTTTGTCTCTAATAATTTTTCATATTTTTCATAGCTCATAAATAAAGAGCTGAAGATACCTGTTCGCATATTTTCTCCATGATTTACTTACTATGTAGTATATAAATTCTCATTTAAGTCAGAGTCTAATCACTCAGAGTCAAAATACCTACTTTAATAAGCTTCAACATCTAGAGAGAAGGTACATTTTAAATTGCTGAGAGAGTTCACTTTAGTTACAATTAAAACTAAGAAAGGGGTGAAATGTGAGTAAATCTATAAAAACTCCAGTATATAATTCTGCCTTCACATTAAATAGATGCCACTTAAGAGAACAACTCTTAAGATTTAATGTCATCCCTGCTGCAGGAGGGTGAATATTTTTACAGGTGTTTTGTTGAACTGTCCTCATCTGGGGTAAAGGACTTCTGTATAACATGGTAAAATAGACTCATAAATATAAGCCTACTATCCTGTGCAGCAGTAGCCAGAAAATCTCACCGAAGAAAAGAGAGACTAAACAGGGTACAGAAATAACATCTTCTTCTGACAGCCTTCAGTATGCTCGCTCACAAAAGATTGCATCCAGCCTATTTCTGTGGGAGAAAGAGCAGGAAAAAGCCTGGCCTAAGGAGCGGGAGCAATTGTTGCTTTTATGAGTCAGACTTCTCCTGGAGGACCCATTATCTCCAGGGAGCTTTATGTCAAACATTGTGTTCCCCTACTGCAAGGGCTGAACACCATTCATACGTGATGTTGGAATTATGTACTCCCATAGGAGTAACTCATGGTCTTGCACACACTCAGGTAAGGTAACAGGCATAAAACAGTCTCGGGTAAAGGTTGGAGGGTGAGCATCTTTCCATAGCTTGCTTGAAAGCAGAGTACTTGCATGAGCTCAGTAGAAGGCTTTGGCTTCTCTTGGCTGTTGGAGAGGGCTGTGGCACATCCTGGTGATAAAGATTGAGCTGAATCACTTCTGAGGGGACTTCTGTAGTGCCTATCTGGAGCAAAGAATAGAGGGCAAAGAGGAAGCTCAAAGAAACTAGGAAATCTTCCAGACATCTCCTTCCAGCCTTGAGGCATTGATCAGAAATGAAAGGGGCAACAGCATGTCTTCTGTGTAAGGAGATGCACTCTTTGCCAAAAGAGAGTGCAAAAAATGGTCATACACCATTTGTAGAAAGCAGTATATCATTAAAGCGTAAGTTCTTTTCAAACTGAATAATATTCTGCATTTCATCTCAAACAGGTTGCCATCTTGAAATCTTATTGCTTTAAATGTATGTTCATTTAATATTTATAAATATTTTTTTTTCATATTTTAAGAGACAATCTAGAAGGCAGGATTATTTTGAACCATTCAGTGTCATGTTTCCACCCAGTAAGGTGTTTTTGACACATAGCATTTGCTCCCAAGCAGAAAAAGTAGCCAATGGGGTAGACATGGCAATCCAAGTCATTAGGTTTTCTGCAAATGGTAGAATATTTTATTTCAGGTTGGTTGGTTGGTTGGTTGGTTGGTTGGTTGGTTTTTTTTTGTGATGTCATGCCTTCTTTCTTATTCGTTTTCCTTGATGTTAAAATTGATGGGGAGTTCTTACCCCATAATAATAATACATACAGCAAAATATGAAAATATTTAAAAAGCTTTTCTGTCAGATTAAGACCTGTCATTGATAATAGTGTTAAAACCAGGAAGCACTTCATTGTCATGAAATTACTTGCTGATACTCAACTGCTTGATGTCAATTACAGCTGTATAAATCCAGAGTAATTCCACTGATGTGGTGGGGCTCACTCAGGTCCACAATGGCACTGCTGAATTTTTGATTTGGCCCTGGCTACTCTTAGTAAACATCAATCTCAGTGATTTTTTTCCACCGGGGGTGGAGGGATGTAGTTATGAAGAGCAGAGTTCTGTTTTCTGCTCTCTTTGCAGGTGTATTCTCATTTTTGAGTAATTTCTTGGATGATGGGAGAGCTGCAGTTTATCCAAAGCTTGCTTTCATGCATTCTTACCACAGCTCTAACATTGCAGAAGGCACAGGTAGAAGGCCACTTGTGAAAACCATACTTTTCTTCCTCTGTCTTTTTTAGCCTTAGTATCTGAAAACCTTGTTGTCACAGGGTCCTCTTTTAAAAACATAATTGGCTAGGCCACAGGAAAACCTCTTCACCTGTCGCTCACTCAGAATCAGTATTAAATCTTAAACTGAGTCCCAAAATGGTTTCAGAGCTTTTTGTGTATATAACCATTAGCTGAGATATAAATTGTGATTTCGTGATGAGGACTATCCTGTGAATATTGACAGAATTTACTTTGTCTAGGATAAAATTGTGTGAAATCTGATAATTTCAGCATATATTTGTGCAAAACACTGGAAATGTTAAATAAAACAAAAGGTTTTACAGTATTTCAGATCGAAAAATGTAACCTTCGAGTATTAAAAACTTATGGAAAACATCTATTTGGTTAATGTCTTAGTACGGCAGTTATGAACACCATCAACAGCCTTCCCTTATAGATGGGAAATTCTATAAATTAAAGTAGTCTACTGGTTTAACACAGTTCTATGAAAATTACAGTAAATCTTTTGTACATGGTTATAGCTCTAATGGAGTTATAGCTGATAACTGAGCTTATTAATTCTTCTAAATGAGAAAATTATTTTGCTATAAAGACTTTCAGTCATCCTGTAGAATAAGGCTTATTAGACTTGGCATAAAATTTCAGTAGTAGGATTTCATAGGCTTATATGTTGAAGAACGACTCATGTTTTATCAGTGTATGACAAGAGTAGTGAAATTGGGTATGTTTAGGTGGCAACAGGTGGAACATAACCTCCGCAAGAATCTCAATAACTTTGTTAATTCAAACAGCAGAAGTTTTACATTACTTTAGTATTGGTCTCTCGAGTATGACGTAAAAAGTCACAATAATCAGCCCACCAAAGATGCAAGCTCTCTTGCCTTTAGCAGATCTATGTCCATGTACTTGTTTTTTGGGTTTTTTTGTTTGTTTTTTCAAATATCTGTATAACACAAGAGCATTATTGTGTTTGGCATACAGCGCAGGTTTCTCCATGTTCCCTGTGCCGGATATAGCTGTTGATGGAATTTTTACATCAAGCTTCAGTGTTGGTTAAAGCTGTTCTACCTCCATTATTGAAGTAAAATTGTATGGAATTAGCAGTTTAGTTCTTCTTGCTAATGCATTTTGCTCAGTAATCTAAAGAAATCTGCAATTCCATGTTCTGGCTGTTATGTTTCATTTGTTTGTTTTGGTATTCTTATTTAAAATGACAAATTGTGAGAAATTCTAGGGTTTATTTGGTTTTAGCCATATATAGTGACTTCAAAGAAATGTATTCTCCCAGTGAATGACACTGTAGGGAGTAGATGATTGGAGGGAAACTCTGGGATCTTTCTATACCTGAATTCGTATTTTACAGATATACTTTTGTTTTAGATTGTGCCTCTTAGGACGAATAATTGCTTACTGTACTGTTTCTGTGTTTAAACACCAATAACTAGATATTAAAAATAGTACTTCATAAAAATATATGCTTTTGTTTAAGGCTCAAAGAAACACATTCATCGTGTAGTTCAGCTTAAAACTGACCTTTGTCGAGGACAACAAACACAGAGACAGGGAGTGTGAATACCTTTTACATCACACGCTGACTGGCTTCAGTCAGGCATGGAGGTGTAGAAGACGTTGGCCTCACAGGCTCCTAATAAGGATTAGTAGGCGTTGGCTGTCCCAGAAGATAGCTGGAGTTGCAGTTACAGGATAGAAATGACAAAAGCTGTTGATTTTGCTCATGGAGAACATAAACCAATCACTGTTTAGGGTCAAGAAAAGCCTTTACCCTGTCTACAAAGTCCTTCCTCATTTCCCCTAATTAGTAAGGCATCATAAGCCAACAGTGCAGTGGATCAAGGCCTTGACTGATGGTCCACTGTGAAAGGTGGTGTGTCTTCTGTGGCATGGCAGTTTCTAAAGCACGTTTCTAGCGTATTTCAGTGTAACAGTTGTAGAACTTTTGACGTAAGTGCTTAGCAAATCATCATAAATTGCCAGTATTAATGACCATTTCACCATTACTCTGGCTGCTTACAGTGTATTCCCATGTGTGTTTTGTCCCAAATTATTTCTGTGTTGTACATTATGTGATGTAACATTATTATCATATTCTCAGCGAATTTAAATTGACAAATTGCCATGAAATTCAGTAAAATCATGCCAACTTATAGCACTGAGGACCTGTATAATTACATTCATCTTGTTAAGGAGGTTTAAATAGAGCAAAGCTAAATATAAATGCAGTATGTTATCCGCATTGACTTCTAATAGAATATTTAATATATGCATGATTAGCTACATACCAAAGTGAAATGACACAATATTTGTGTTTGCATTTCAGGTAACAGGTAAGAACAAGTTTCATGGAAGCTGATAAATTGAGATATAGATTGTAATCTTTGGGAAGGACTTGTACTGAAGGGATGTGATGTGTATGTGTGGTGGGTGTGACACCAAATTGGAGCATAGATGCCTGAAGTGATAGAGAGTTGAGAAGTTTACCTGCACAGCAACCAGGTGTTCTCAGCAGTGCACTCGAGTCTCAGGTTTGCATGTGGTGCAATCCCATAAGCAAAGGCACTAGCCAGGACACTGCAGTGGTCTCTTTTTTAATGGTCAGTGCTAGGGTGAGTTTGACAGAGCACTTGCCTGGCTGTGTGCAGCATAAATGTTCCTGCAAGATCCCTCTGGCACCTGGAAGGTCTTGACCCACGGAAAATACCTCGTCTGCACTCCTCCTTGAGCAATAATGTAGAAGTTAGAGAAGTTTTCACACCAGCCCTGACCACGCTGTTTGGATTTTGGCTGTGACACTGGAGAGCATAGGCTCCTGAAAATTGTCTTTCCATTCCTTTCCAACTTGTCATTTTCCACCCTTCTTTTTTTCTGGGCTTTTGTTTTCCAGAGGTGCTCTGCTTACTGGTTTGTTCTGACGAAAACTGGTATCTGTTTTGTTCATACTGTTGAAGGAGACATCATGCGCTAGTTGGTTTTAAAAGAACTGTACTATGCAAAGTTACAACATGGAGTAGCTATAGATCACTTATCTCCCAGTTCTCTTCAGATTATATACGTATCCTGAAATGCTTGGTTTAGTTCTTGGGAAGTTTCACTAGAATGGTGACAGGTGTTCGGACTGTTAATCAGAGCAATCACATTTTTATTGCTGTTTGTTATTCTGGTTTTGATGTCTAACGTGGGTGGCTAGAAAAAAAACCACCGCTGAAATAATTGCAGCTGCAGCCTCAGTTGTTTGCTGATTTGGAATTAAAAATCTTTTTTTAGCTGAGATGTTTTTGACATTTCTGTTCTACCTATGTAAAGCTGAACAGAGATGTTGAGAAACAGTATGTATTTCAGATCTTTATCCGTAGCTGCCCCACAGGTGTAAGAATGCATTTTAGCTTGAACCAGTAAAAGCTGTATGGTCTTACACATTATAGAAAACGTTTTAATTAGAACTGCAAATCAAATTAAAAAATAGGTGTTGCTTTATATTTTTTCCCATTCTTCATTTTATAGGCTGCTTATTCTTTAAAAAGCACTCTTTATAGACCTTTGGGACTCTCTTGCAAGTAACTCTCTTTTAATTCTGTTCCTCCAAATATGGAAAACCTTCTGATATTTCCATTAGTAACAATGGACATTCCTTTAGGTGTATAGTGCTGTTAATTGTCACTCTGCAATTCCTAGGGTGTTCAGTACTTGCTTTGAGGATCTTTACAAAGTTCTTTTCATGTATTTGTCCAGTAGTATAAGAGATTGAGGGTGATTTTTTGCCCTCTGTGATGCTGTTTGAAGTTTTCCTTGATTGGCTTCTGCTTTGATTTGTTATTATATAAGTGATGGATGAAAGACTCATCCTGCTGCAAACCTGCTGGTGGAGCTTCACTAGTGTGAGTTGGACTCATGGAGTATGTCTGTGTTTTATTAAGGATCAGACTCAACAACAGGTTTTCCGGTTGAGCAGATCACCAACCCTGTTGGCACAGGGTGGATGAAGTGTGTCCTCAGCACATAAGGCCTGTACGGCTAAGGAAAGCTGGTAGGGGGGTGTGCCAGTAGGTACAACCAGAAGAACAGGCCATGGGCTGTGCCCTGCACAATCATGTGAATGGTGTGAGGATGATATTCTTGTGCATACACCCTTCTTGAAGGCTGGTCTTCCACACCTCTGTTGATGTAGCACTGGGATCTACCTGAGTAACCGTCTTTGATCAGAGAGGTTTCAGAGCGGGATGGAGAGCGGCACGGTGCCCTGGTGCGCTCTGTCAGCTGCGGAGCAGAGCCAGGCAGCCCGCCATAGGAGCGTACCCTTACGAATGACTTCTCTCCTTCCATGACAGGACAAGTGTGACTCCTAGCTCCACAGGACCGTTCACTAGAAGTCAGGTCAGGTAAAATAAATAATTGACAGCTTCAATGAAATAGTACATGTATGGGGGGAAAGGCTTCTGTTGTCAGCAAGAACCTTGTCAGGGGAATAGAATGTGAGTTCAGGATCTGTGAAATCTGGAAAAAGAAAGACTTGAAGATGGATCACAGACCTTTCTCATTGTCTCTGCTTCCCAGAGCACTGAGTCCTTCAGAGTAAGCATAAAATATTTTCTCCTGGAGAGGAGCTAAGGAGAGAATATATCTCTTACACAATGCTAATTTCATATAATAATCTAGCGTGCACAAAGCTGCAGCATATGCAGCCGCTCCAGATCATATTGGATGAATGTGTTCACATTGATTTTGGACAAGTGGTGTCAGCTTTCTCTGTCCTTTTCCTCGGAGGTTTTATAGCTCTGAAAAAAATCTGAGCTCTCCATAATACAAATTCTTCTTCTTCTTTTTTTTTTTTTTTTTTACCTTTGTCATTTTCTGTGATTCAGATATGTGCATGGTTTTTAAATATGCGTGCAAATGAGTTTTGCCTTCAGTTTCTTGGTAAGTTGCCACAGTGGATGGGAGGAAGACAGAGGTTCTGCACCATTGCTCCAGGGAGCGGTAAGGTGTGACTGAACCTTTGCAGAGCCTTGTCACAGGAAGAGGATTGCCGTTTCCTTTTAGTTGCTGCTGCTGTTGCCTGAAGGATTAGAGAAGAAAAATCTGGAGGGAGTGAAAAATAGTAGCGCAGGCCGGCATTCAGCTCTGAGTTAGAGCAAAGTGGAAGTCGGTGTGTGTGTGTGTAAAGGCATTTTTATTGAAGAGACTCTGTTAAACAACAAAGATGGAATGTTATTTGTTGCCACATACTTTCATTTACAATTAAAATACTTTAAAAGAAAATGAACACAATGTAAATACCTGGTTTTTTTTTCCTGTTATCTGTTTACCTCTATATTTTCTCTACTTGTTTATCACTTATTTTTAATGATAATGAATAATTTGGGCCAGAGGTTGAAGCCAGATGTGTTGCATATTACGGTAGTGTTATTTCCTTCAGAGATACAATGCTAGGCTTTGTTTCATTTTATTTTGAAGGGCTGAGGATGACCAATACCACACCTTATTCTAGTATTTCATATAAAATTTTGAAATAAAATAGTTTTTACATCTAAGTGGCATGCATTCATGGCTCATGTTGGTAAAAGAGTTATGCTGTTCAGCCCTTAGCATTTTGAAGTTCCTTGCTGTATGCTGCCCATGGCTCTGCAGTGGCAGTACATTGATTGGAACATTAACTGCCACTGAATAGGAATCATTTACAGCTCTCAAACTTCAGTGATTTCAGTGTCTACTGATTGTAATATGCTTATGATTAGCTAGATAATATACTCAACTGAAAAATCCTTGAATTGTGAGTTGAAGACTGAGTGGGCTGGGGTGATGTTGAGACTTTGCTGCATAGGTTATTTCTGTTTTGAAGTCAGTTAGTCAAAACTGCTGAGTTTTTTACTGTTATACTTTGTAAATTTCAGGAGATTATCACATATTTGCTGCTGATTGGTATTGTGACTGAAACAAAATACATAAAAGGTTTCTACCTTCTACCTTAGGCTGTTCCTCTCTACCACTAGACAATGTAAACTGAAGAAATTATACAAGCCTAACTGAATAGAAAGCACAGTTTAATTTTCGTTGTGTGGTTATATTTTGCCTTTATCATTCCCTGTATTTCAGTTATAGATTATTTTAGTAATTGATACAAATACCGTAGGTATGTCCAAATTTTATTTTGAAAGAATTGCTTTGATGTGTTTTGCTGTCTTAATACTTGTAGCTGCAATTACCTGCATAAAACTGAAGCAACGATACTGGTTTTATCTACACTCAAAGAACTTAACCCTGTGTGCCTGCCTGGCTGTCTACTGCTGATAAAAAACCTCCTTGTGTTTGTACATAATGTTTATTTAATTACAGACCCTTCAGGTACTCAGTGATTCCTTTGTTGGTAACATTCCTTTGCAGTAACATTGACATTTCATGGTCAATGTCATGGTCAGTAGCATTTTGAGAGAGTAATAACTGATCAGAGAACTACCCATTAACTAGACTTGTGAGGGATGCTACTTTATTGGAGATTTCCCTCAGGATCCTGTAATACGTAACATGCTACATTTATGGTTCTGATACAAGCACATGTTTGTGTTGATGATGGGAAGTTGAGTCACTGAACTTTCAGCTTTCATTATTTCATAACCACCTACTTCACAGTTACACTAGTAAAATGACAAATGACCCTGCAGAGAGACAGCATAATAAAAACATTCAGCTTGTAGAATGAAATCTAAAAGAACTTTATTTTCTGTTGAAAGTGAAGATGGATGAACATGCTAAGAAAGTGCCATTGTACTAGTAAGAAGGCAGTGGAGCATTTGCATCAGAGCAACTTACACTGGTTGGCCTTTTGAACCATTCTCCAGGTATCCGTGGAATGAAATTTATTTCTGTCTTACAGCACCTGTCGTGCAGGGCATGCTGGCCCATATCTGGTTTCCTGTTCACTGGAGCTGGTGCTGTGGGGACCCAGCTCCTGACAGGACTGGCAGACTGCCAAGGAGAGGCTTCGCCAAGGGAGTGTCCTGAGGTGGCTGGTAGGAAAAGCTGCCAGGCTTGTGTTGGGACATGCACTCTCATAGAATTCAGGTATCTGCTTCCTGCCCAGAGTCATGAAGCACAAGGTATCTACACCAGCCCTTTTTCTTCCAAAATACAAGCAAATGTTTGTGGCAGTGATTCCTTTTCCTTCCATAGTGCATGACCCTGCTCTGGTCCCCAGGGTAGAGGTATCAAGACGCTCGACTGTGAGACTCCACAGCACATCCAGCCCCCTGAATTAGGCTGCTCTGGCCTGAGAACAAAGCCTAAACATTTCTTAAGACCTCTGCATTGTCCAGGCCCCTTCTTATTTGTCATTTAGCTGTGGAGATTTCTAAGATTTGGTCTCACAATCCCTAAATCCTTTCCTATGGCCATGACTAATTGTGGAAGACTGCTTGGACACTGGCTGCTGGAATGCAGGCTCCAGAGCAGAAATGTAGGTGCTCAGGGGATGTGACTGGTTAGGAACGAAGATGTCAAAAGACTTTTTAATGAGCATTCAATCTTCTGTCTCCTGGGTCAGCTAATGAGTTCCTTTTGTGAAGTGAAACTCATCTGATGTCAGTTGACATAGCTTCATGTATTTTTCAAGGGAATTTTGCTCTAAATCCGTCTTTTAATACAAAGCAGTTATGAGATTCTTGCCTCACTGTGGTGTTTTGAGTAAAATGACAGTTACAGCTCCAGCGTACCGTCTGTGAGATTCAGGAGCCACTGAATTGTGAAGGATACATAAAGCCCTTGACATCTAGGATATATTTCGTAAGTAAAGAAAAATAACAGCTTATTCTTTTTCACTGGTGAAGTCTGTATTCTGATTCTCAAATAAATATATCTTATTCTTAAATTTAACCTCAAGCTGCCTGGGTGCAACATGTTTTATCATCAGTTTCTACTCTTGTCTGTTCACCTCCTCAGTTCATATTTTTGAAAAACATTATGGGTAATGGAGGAGAATTCACAGATGGGTGTTGCATTGATGAAACAATGTAATCCAATCATGAGAGTATGAACCTGAGCATCTGTACTGTATGAATACATATACTTGCTTTCAGGTATTTGATATCATGTTTAAGGTGTTACATAATGATGTATGGAAAGGTGACCTATAGGTGCATCAGCATGGACATCTGTGGATTTCAACAATGAGAAACACTGTTGGTCAATTTTAAAGCAATTTGATTAGGAGTAAAGGCAAAAAACCATTTTGTTGCTGTATTTACAGGGACAAAACAAGACTACAGAAAAGGAAAATAAAGTAAAAATCAGAGCAGTGTATAATTGTGTATGCATTCGGTGCCTCTGTGTAGAATAAGGTCTCTCTCTTGCCAACCATTAAGTTACTGACCTAAAGCATGAGGCTTGCAAGGTCTTGCAAAGGTATATATGTGCTTTTTTTATATGGGTAAAGAACATTGTCTTTTTTTATTCTCATTCTTAGAAATAATTGGCCTGGTTTAGATTTTAGTTATTTACAAAAGAAAACTCAAGATCAATAATCTATTGGGGAAACTGCCTGTAAAACATTACAGCCTGATAAAATCATAGGATGTTTTTAATGGTGGCCATGCTGTGTACCATGATCAGATTCAAGTTTGGCTTTAAATTCATTAGCGTCCTTGTAGGTTATCAGTCTGATTGGAAACGGTAATTGAAATCTGGCTGAACTAGCATTTTCATTTCAGGCAAACAAATTAAAACTGTGTTAATTATAGAAATAGAATAGCTTCTGGATGTATAAAGCCTAGGTTTCTTATTAAAGTACCTTACTTTTTGGTTGCAGTCTGAAAACTCAATACTTGCATATTTGCATGCATAAAGGTGAAGGAGAGCTTTGTAACATCTGTCTAATTGTCAGTGGGATTTTAAATTTGTATTGCATTACTGATTCACATAAATCTACTATTATAAAAAGTGAGGGAAGCTCAGGGAAGGATTCAGAATGAAGTCTGCAGAAGTGTGTGGAGACTGTGGTAGGTAGAGTTACTGACAGGAGCAGCAGTGAGGTACGGGTCTGCTGCTGGTCCTGTTAGGCATATTTTAAAAGCAGTTCTCATGGTGTTCCAAAAGTAAAAACTTGAAACAGGACTGGGTGTCACTGAGAAGGTAATATCCTTGATGCTTTTCAAAATTCCTTTTAAACTGCAGATGTACAGTCTTGCTCGGACCTGTATGAGTTAAAATGGAGAAGAGAGATAAGAAAAGAGAATCTGGATGCATTTGAAGATTTACTTGAAGATGAAAGTACTTGAATTCGGAGATCTTCACACTGCTACGAGAAACCAGGTTTCACAGCATATATGGTTCTGAGCTGCCCCCTAACACTACTTGCTGTGTTAACCCTGTCGGGTGGCTCAGCCCTGAACAGCCACTCACTCACTCCCCCCGGGAGGAGTCGCGTGGGGACAGCTGTCCCAGCTGTGTCCTCTCCCAAACACTTGCCCACCCCCAGGCTACTCACTGGTGGGGCAGCGTGAGAAGCAGAAATAAATGGCCATGATGCTGTGTAAGCACAGCTCAGCAGAAACTAAAATATATCTCCGTGTTATCAACACTGTTCTGATCACATAGCCAAATCACAGCACCATATAACCTACTATGACAAAAATTATCCCAGACAAAACCAGTACAGTACTGTAGTTTCATACTGATTATGCAAGAAATGTCTGACATGAATGAAGAGGATGTTTGTCAGTCTTTACTGGCACTGGCATTTATGTGCATTTTTTCCTCTACAGGAGGAAGGAAATAAGTTGCTAATTATTTCACAGCTCAGTAAGTCCTTTTCTCCCCTTACTAATGACGTTTAAAATGTGAACAATTTCCTTTGGAATCAATAACATTTGATGGAATTATGACCAAGTGAAAAAAACAAACAAACAAACAGATGTTTTTCTAATCTTATATGCTTCCTTTTCCACATCTTTGTTACCTTTAGGATCACATCGATCCCAAATTGTAATGATTCCTCCCTACCTGGATTTGCATAAAATCCATAAAATGTTTTAAAGTATATCTGAAGCATGTTAAACAAATACTTGTATCAGTTCCTAAGATTGCTTTAATTTATATACCTCATGTTTCATGTAAGTTTAGCCACTAAATCTGAACGAAACAAAACTCTTTGTTCAAGTGAGACACCAGGGACACTTTTCTGGATTTGGGGAAATTAAGTCAGATCAGGATACCATTCTACATTGTATTCTTTAGAGGATGTATTTACCTGACAAAAAGCTGTTTTCCTCTGCTGATTCACTTTAAAATAAACCTTTGAGTACTCCTCTGCAACAGACATGGAAAAAAATATGTCTGAGAGAAAATCTGATTTAATTCAGCCCTTTTTAATTTAAGAATTCCAGTAGTAATGGGAATTCAGAGATACCTAGTGGACCTGAAAGAAAGATGAGTGACATATTTATGTTGTCATGTATTTAATCCATCTGTGCTGAGATACTTTAAAACTGAAATATATAGTACATTAACTGTTCTATACTGTATAAATTTCTTAAAGAAAATAGGAGTGTCTGATGTGTACCCTTAGAGCAGTGCAGGGCTGTAGGTTACAGCCTGTCAGCTGTGCACTCTCTGGAGGCAGTGGTGTGATGTCAGCCCCTTGGCTCCTATTCTTTAAAGAGCTTCCTCTTTTCTGAAAGAGGGCTAAGGTTTATATGAATGGCTGCTGCTAATGCTTTCTTAACAACATCACTTCCAAAGTGTTTCATTGAGATCTACTGCTGAAACTGCATGACCACTGAGGTCTGTAGGCACGCACCTCTGCAGGCAGAGCAGGAACGCTGTGTTTCTGCAGTGCATGACTTGTATCTGAAGGGTGGGATGTACTTTTTGCTGGCTTGCATAGGAAGCCCAGATGTATAACTAGATCTTTGCTGTGCCACAGAATCACAGAATATGAGGGGCTGGAAGGGACCTCAGAAGATCATCAAGTCCAACTCCCCTGCCCATGCAGGACCCTAGAATAAATCACG
Source organism: Baryphthengus martii (assembly GCA_013396935.1). Lineage (NCBI taxonomy): Eukaryota > Metazoa > Chordata > Aves > Coraciiformes > Momotidae > Baryphthengus > Baryphthengus martii. Next base: position 317 of record VWZK01009924.1, on the reverse strand, counting down.
CAGGAACGCGTCCAGGCGGGTTTTGAATGTCTCCAGAGAAGCAGACTCCACAACCTCCCTGGGCAGCCTGTTCCAGTGCTCCGTCACCCTCACTGTGAAAAAGTGTTTCCTTACGTTTAAACGGAACCTCCTGTGCTCGAGTTTGCACCCATTGCCCCTTGTCCTGTCATTGGGTGCCACCGAGAAGAGCCTGGCTCCATCCTCCTGACACTCGCCC
>VWZK01009922.1:487042-509218 GCA_013396935.1 Baryphthengus martii | reverse complement strand
CCCGCGGCCGCCGGCGGCAGGAGGGGCAACATCTCCCCCCGGTGGCTGCCGGACGCTGTTTCCCCGCCTGTGACAGGCAAGACATACAGACTGACACCACACCCTGACACCCGCACACGGTCGTACAAACATCAGGTATGCACGGGTGTGTTTTGCCGCCCACCTTGGGCCGATGAATTCAGGGTGGAGTATTTTTTCAGGGTAAATGAACTCTGAAAGCAACAGCCTGGCCAGAGGCTTTTGGCAAACCATAATTTTTGATCGTTTCCCCTCCTCAGCTTTGCTCTCACATCTGGGTTTTGTTTACAGAAAAGATAAATCCTTCCTACAGTAACTGGAAATCCCTCTATTGACACTAATTCCTTAATTGGCTGCTTAGGTCCACGCAATGTCTGCCACATCAATTGAGCAGGTTTTTTAAACCATGGGTAGGTCTAACGCAGCATTTTGCAGGCAGGTACAAGCTCCTGATGCCCTCACCCTGAGGCAGCTGCAAACCGAAATTTCTCAGCACATTTTTTTTTTGTCCTCTGTCCTCCCTTCCACCTCATACCCTCACAGTACAGCTTAACAGAGGAGCAGGGCCTGAGGAGAACTACAGAGACATGCCGGCAACATCTGATTTTCTCCCGCCCCTCGGGTGCTTTCGGACTGTCAAGCTAAGCTGGCGATCCGCTTCCCTAAAGATCAAACAGGTTGTTGATTACTAGATGTGGCTTGTTATTAGCTATAGTTATTGTCGTAGAAATTGGCTGAGAGACAGCCAGAGAGGGTAGCTGGTGCACTAGAAAAAGAGGAATAAAAAGGAAAGGTTGATGAGACGGGAAATTCAGTCCCCGACTCAATTGCACACTGGCTCAGTTCCACAGACCTGCTGCAGGTTGCATCTCTCTGAGGAATACAGAGGCCCAGACCTTCTCCTCCCCTCTGAGACCAGTGGCTCCAGCTGGCAGATGAGAGCTTCTTGCTGTCAAAGAACATGGAAAAATGGCACAGTTGTCCTGGCACGTCATTGAACACCAGCAGTCTGATTTCCTTAGTGATCTCTAAGCTGCTGCATTCGATGGGAGACGGGGAGAGCTGACCTTTATTGGGAAGCTGCAATGATGTTCACAAAGCCAAGATCAGTAGAGACACATGCCAGCTGAAAGCTAGGCATAACCACCAAGCACCTGAATGCTGCTGTACATGAAACTAGACAGAGATTTTAGTCCAGCTGTTAGTGGATGACCATCTCAACAACAAAAACTACAGCCATAACTGATGACACAATTCCTCTGGGGATTGTTGAACACGACCAACCCCAAGCCAACAAGAAAGCCATGACATGTAGCTCCTAAAACAAAGAATATTGCAGTCACTCTGTGTAATTTAATCCCAGACTTAGGTGGCCCGTACTAGTGCCAGGAGAATGATGACTCTTCGTTGTGGGTGAGGCTCATGTTACTCAGCTTTTTCAAATAACATCAAAATAACATGTTGTTTCAATGGTGTGCAAAGAGAAAAGACAAGTAAGTGCCCTGCAGAATGGTACTCCTCAAAATCACCTGTGTAAAGTCTTCACAGCAAGTGTTTTTAAGAAGAGTAGATTTATTTCTGTTGAGACCTTTTTGTGCTGTAAAATTGCTTGTACTGTACATAGAGCAGTAGGGGCAAGCATCGCTATGCTGGAGAAAACATGTCAGGTGCACCCCACATTTTGGACTAGGCACATTATTCTGGCTTTCTTCTGAGAAGAAATCAAAGTCAAGTCCTCTGAAATAATCTCACTATCAGCACAGCTAGCTTCTTTCCTTGTTTTTCATCAGGTTTCTCAAGCCCCAGCTGGAGAGATGATCTTGCTTGTGTGTACACGGTCCTCGACCTGTGGGTTCAGATGAGCACTGGTTGCTGCCAAGCGTGGAAGTGGGGTTTTGGTGTTTACGTAGAACTGTTTATCCAAAGTGAGGTTTTGGTGTTTATTTAGAAATGTTTATCCCTTGACAACAGGGCAAAACATTCAGTTCACTTTATGGATGGTACTGAACAGTGACTACCAACCCTAGTGGTCAACTGAGAAGCAAGCATCAATTTATCACAGCTGATCATCATTCAATTCACATGGTTTTATTACTGCTGTAATATGTATATGCGTAACACATGTGTTTACTATTAATCTGTGTCAGTATATGGGATTTTATACTATTCCATACTGTGAAATGTATGCTCTGTTCCATTAAACCTCTCTGATACTTTGCCTCTTGCGAAATCGCTGCTTATTTTTATTCACCTAAAACTGTAGCATTTCTGATGCATGATAAGATTTCTCTTCACATTCAGAGGAGAAGAATGCACGGGGCAAGGAGTAAAAGCACCCCAATCTCAAGCCTTCACATTCTCCCTCGAGGAATGTCGAAACTCAGAATAATTTCTTGATTCGAGAAGCTATATATATGTACACACAGAAAGCAGCTAACAGGTATGTTTCTTTTCCTCCAAAGACAAATGGCAAAAGGTATTGGTCATCTTATGCAAGTGCCTTTGTAGCATTCCACTCTGCTATCAGCACAGTTAGCTTCTTTCCTTGTTTTTCATCAGGTTTCTCAAGCCCCAGCTGGAGAGATGATCTTGCTTGTGTGTACACGGTCCTCGACCTGTGGGTTCAGATGAGCACTGGTGTGCTCCCATGGGTAACGTGTTCCCATCATGCACACAGATGGGAACACGTTACCGTGCCCTGTGATGACATACTGAGAGATGCAGGATGTAAGCAGGGAACACTGCTGGACAAAAGCAACTCGGCTCACTTAGAAGTCCGTAAAACAGAGCTGAACCCAGACAAGGCTGACATCCATCCTTCAGCCTGACTCTAAACTCATTAAAAGTTTAGAGTCTGGTCCTGAAGTGTTGTGACAGCTGAAATGACAGGGATAGAAGTGCCCTGCATATTGCAGAATCTGGTCCTCAGGGAAGTAACTTACCCATTATGAGAAGAAGAAATTGCTGCCTAATGGACTACGGTACTATGGGGATTGGAGGTTGTTCATGGCAGCCCGTTGGCTGAGCAGACAGCTACCCACAGGCAGAAAAGAGGGCACACTCCTACTGCAGTGACTTAAGGAAGGCTAAAAGTTAGTCTGGATTTCAGCCATCATCTTGGCAAAGTCAAGTATAGAAACTTGGCTGAGGAGCACAGAGCTGTTTGTTCTAGAAAAGGGAAGACTCAAAATGACCATTTTAGAATTTATCTTTAAGATGTGTAAAGAAAAAAACAATTTACTTTATTTGCAGATGATATATACTCAGGAAAGCTCTCTAATGCTGTTTGATTAAATACTGAAACAAGTTAAACAGGAAGGCATTGGAATCTCTTCAAGTGGAGTTTTTAAAACAATGGTCTGAAGTTGCTTTACAACCTAGGGAATGGAACATACAAGGCTTTCAGACCTCTTCAAGCTCTGCTTTTCTGGGTTTCTGCGATTAATTTTAATGTGTCCCAGAGAGTCAGCTAACCCATTCATGGCTAGAGCACAGCAATGGAGCAGGAAGGTAACAAGTGAAACAACAAACTCTTGACCAGGTTTTTTTGTTTGTTTCGACATAGTTAAGAGACTTAGTTGGAATACTAAGACTTTTCTCCCATGTAGGCCGGAAGAGCTGGACAACAAGGATTACAGTCCAGGCAGACATGAAGGAAAAGATGCTATCATTTAAATGGCAGAGGCCCTCGGTTTGGCCTCCACTCCACTACGAGACTTTAGGAGCTCTGTTCCTGAGTCCCTGTTTCTTTCTGGGTCCTTCAGGAGCAGGAGCCTTCACTCGGTTTGTACAGCAGTTTGTATAAACAGCAATACGATGTTAACTGGGTTCAAAAGATGTTACTCCAGATGTTAACAACTGGCACTAAACAGACACTGGAGACCCAGTTCGTGCCCTGTGGCAGCCCATGGGTGAGCTGCATGCCACAGGATGGCAGCCATGCATCTTGCACCCAGCTTTCCTGCAGATGCCCTCTTCACTTCCCTCTTCTTCTGCTAGAGAAGCAGCTCGTAAAAAGGGTCTCTGGAGGGAAAACACTGACTTTGAAAGCTGCCTCTTCTGTGTAGCTGTAGCCAGGTACTGAAATCTCACTCCATAGAAATTCTCAGCATTTTTTGCATACACCTGAAACTACCAGCAGCTTGTGTCACCGTGTTGTCCAAATGCTTGAGTTTGAAACCTGAAGCAAACACTGTGCTGAGCTCAGAGACTGGGATGAATAATTCAATACCAAACAAATTAAACTGGGGCAGATGAGTCGATACGCTCATGGGCATAACTGTCACTCAAAGGGACCTCAGCAAGCTGCAGGAAGGGCTGACAGGAGCCTCAAGATATTCAGCAAGGACAATTACTAAATCCTGCGCCTTGGGAGGAATAGCCCCTTGCAATGGTAAGGGCTGGGGACGGACTGGTTGGGGACTGATCTACAGTAAAGCACTGGGAGTCTGGGCTGACAGCAAGCTGAGCGTGGGCCAGCAGCCTGCTCCAGCAGCAGAGAGTGCCATCAGATTCCTGACCAGGAGCCCAGCCAGCAGATCAAGGGAAGATATTTTCTCCATCTACTTGGCACCTTTTAGGCTGCATCTAGAGTAATGCTTGTAATTGTGGGATTTGCTGTACAAAAAAGACATCAATAAACTGGAGCAAGGTCAGCAGAAAGCCATCAGCGTTGTCAAGACTGGAGCACTTGTCCTATGAAGAGAGGCAGAGGTAATGGGGTTTGTTCGTCCTTGAGAAAAAAAAGCTGGGGGAAGACCTAATAGCCACCTCCCCATATCTATCGGGATCATCAAATAGATAGAGCTAGGCTTGTTACTGAGGTGCACAATGGAAGAACAAGAGACAGTGGGAAATACAGGAGGATCCAACTTGATATAAGAGAAAAAAATTCTTAAATATTGAAACAGGCTCTCCTGTTGTGAGGTTCTGCAGGCTCCACCCTTGGAAGTTTTCAAGACCTGATTGCAAAGAGCCTTAAGGAGCCTGGTTTTATACCAGAGTAGGCCCTACTCTGGGTAAGAGTTTGGGCCAGAGATCTCCTGAGGGCCCTTCCAGCCGAGTGACTCCGGGATTTTGTGAAACTGCCTGCCTAATAGCACCCTCCTGAGTGGTAATGGCTGAAGAGCTGTGTATACAAAAGCTGGCTCTGTACCTCATCACCTGCAGAGCTGTGTGTGAAGAAGACGAGCAAGGTTTTCCAAAATGTCAAAAATCATGCATGCAGACACAAGTGTGTGAGAGACAAATGAGTCCTGACTAGAACTTCCCATTGCTTTCACCTATAATGTGAAGTTGCACCATCAACCTCTATGCAAGTGACGTCTACATTCCCAGCAGTGAGCAGAAATCACTTGTAAGGCTGTGGGCCTCATACTGTTTTTCTTGAACATCAAACTCTTGGGCACTGCAATATAAAATTTCTTTAGAAATCACTGGAACAGAAAAAAAACCACAACTGTACTTCACAGTTAGCACGAATGGTGTGTACATTTTGTAGTGTATATGAAAGCAACAAACAGTAAGTATGAGAAAAAATTAATAACCTTTAATAAACTGTGTTTTTACAATTGACAGCATGTTACATTTTCACAGTGAGACACAACAATAGATGGACCTTTCTTTCCCTGTTCCACAACACGACAGTAGCAACATAAGCAAGCAATGAGGTATGTCAAGGTGGAAGAGCAAGAAGGTGGCACTAACTCAATTTCAAACTCTCTCTCCACTTGCCTCAGGGACAACTCAGTCCTGCACAAAGGAAGGATGAGTGCACCTTAACAACCTGTCATTTCTTCTATCTTGCTTGTGCCAGATGATAATATTTCAGAAGAAAAATTACAGTCTCGTTAAGGGAAGACTCTATTGGTTTACCCTTTTCTCATGTTTTGTGCTGTTGAATGACAAGGGAAAATAATGCTCTCTTCTGAGGATGTTCATCCAGAATTGTTCCAAACCTGTTGGTAACAGGTCCTTGGAGTAGCGGTGCATACAGGTGTCAAATCCAGGTTCACATTTCCACAACTGGGCTATTGAGCTGGCAGCCAGCCACACCCTCTCTTACATCACCTGGCAACATTCAGTGGACCCAAAGGGAGAGTGCAATTATGCAGAAACAGAGGCACTTTTTGTTAGTCCTAAAGGAAAACACTAAGCTAAGGATGATTTAAAGCAAAGAGGGAATGAAGGTCTTCCCCTATGAGATGCAATCAAGAAGGGAAAAACGGATTGAAAGTGGAGTGTATCCTGAAATACTATAGACAAATTCACAAATCAGACAACTTGCCTGAAATATCTATAGTCTAATTAGTTGGGTTTTTTCCTTTACATTTGCAATGTATCTCATAAATGAGTAGGCAGAGTGTGAATCACAGCAGCGTTCTAGTGTCTAAATTCCATTGGTTTCAGTGTCGGTAAAATGTTCAAATACTTCTTTGAATGGGACCTAAATGACACTCTAACTCCTAACTTTGGCCAAATGCCCTTACTGAGGTAACAGCATCAGCAGTTTTGGGTGTGTAAAGGCCGGGTGTTGTTCTTGAAAAAGCAGAATATATCTTTTCATTTGAATCACAACGATACTTACTGCTTGTTCCCTGCAGGTGCCCTGCCAGAGTACCTTTGCCTTGCAGCATGTTGCCTCCTGTTTTTTTTCTAGGATGCCGTTACCGCATTTCCTTGTGAAGCTGCTTACAACTGGCCTGTCCTGACAAATGATCCCGCTGGCCAGTCAGGCTAGTTACTACCAGCCTAGGAGTAAAGATTCCAGCTTTCAGTAGGCACTCTCCTGCAATAACAGCATTGCAAGACATGTCACATATATGTTGTTTTCCATGCTGGATCATGGAGAAGCATTCACAGTGTTCAGAGCTGTCGTTGAGAGCCACATCATGCCTCTGCTAAGTTATGACTGAAAATTTCCAATTACTCCTTCCAGTTAAGCAAGCAGGCTTTCAAACTAGACCTGGGATTTTTCTGTTTTAAACCTACTCACAAAGTCCCTGGGAAGCGGGCAGAGCAGAACATGTCCCATGGAGACTGTCATGGGGCTACCCAAGTGGAGAGCCAGCACAGTGCTAGGAGGAGAGCACGGGCGGGTCCCAACTGCCTCCCTGCAAACCAGGTTGGGAGACCCACTGTGAAGAGGAGTCACCAGCTCCCACTGCTCGGCTACACCCTGGATCCCCCCCTAGAGCAAGCCAGGAGGCCATCGGTCACCGCTAAGCATTTCCAGGCGAGCCCTTCATGTAGGATGGCGCACCACCATAGCGTGGGAGTAGAGGCAATCAAGGCAGGTAGGGATCCTGTCAGGGTGGCGTTAATGATAGGGGTAGACCTTGGACCGCTCTCCTGGTTGTCAGGGGAACGGCATGAGTTGGCAGCCCTGCGAAAACATAAAAGAGCAGCAGCGAGTGGGAGAGGAGACACTGCCGACTGCCCTGCAGGCTGACCCCTCTCCCAGCCGCAGCTGAGCATCCCTGCCTCGACAAGCTCGACAGAGCTGCCTGGGAAGCCAGGCAGTGACCAACCCATCTGCCGGCATCCAGAGAAAAGAGTAAGTCGTTGTCTTTGTTTGAGCTCTAAAAGCAGGGGGTAAATAACAGAGGAACGTTTAATAGCTTGTATTTTTGTGATTGAGGCCGTTCCTCTTTCAGCATAATTACTTCCTTAACTCTATTTCTGGCAGGTATTTATTTTTTTCAGATTTGTTGTTTTGTAATCACAGTGAAATAACAGATTCTGCAAAGTTTGCCTTTCAAATGTTGCAATTGTTTATACGCCGTATCTGTATGCCTTAGGTAATAATTAATAGCTCTGTGAATAATAAGCACAAAGAACAGTGGGATGATTTTGCTCCATTTTGCAAATACTTCAAGACAAATCTTTAAAGGTGACAGAAGCGCTGGTGGGAATTATTCCATCTGACAGGAGCTGATTCATTTTATCCAGTTAAAACTACCTTGAAAACAGCACTGGAAAAGAAGGATCAGGGAAGGAACCTGTGTTTTATTCTGCCATTTAATTTACCTCTAGCTTAGACCTCTGTTTCATTCTGCCATTAATTTATAAATCGAGCCAATGATACAGTCAGGAAAAAACAAAGTAAAACCCACTGATTTCAATCCAGTTACACAGGTGTAATGACAAATCTTGCCTTTGGTGCTTGAGTGGGTATGTTTGATCTGCTGCTGCTTTGTAGAGCGGTGCAGAACAGTGTCCTCCTTCCCAGTTAGCAAAGCTTCATATCACTTTCTCTTCACTTTACATTTCTGTAAATGCTTATCCTGGCACAATATAAAGGTGAATACCCAGATCAGTGTGTGTCAGCCTTCCCGGACAGCATGTACTGTGCACATCTCCAAGCTGGAACAGCTCCAGGTCTGTTCTGGCAAAGCAGATGCTGCCACTTATTTAAGTCCCCCGGTCTCTCTTAGAAAAAGTGCGGACTGGATGTGTGAAGCAGGGCATGAAAATGAAGGCCTTACACATGCATCCTTTCTACTCTCTCAGAGTTGGAAATAATCGGGCTGTGATCCCCTGCCAGGGGGAAAAGGGAGGTATTACCTCTCCCAATTCTTTGGGAGGACAAGACATCTTCTTTTCCCTTAAGTTTTCTCCTATTAATCTGCCTCCAGGCAGTTACATGTCACAACCTTACCTACTGTGACATTTGCCTCCGGTAGACAGCAGCTTTGCACCGGTTGGGTAGGCTTGATGATTTTACAAAGGTGTTTTTAGATTAATTTCTGTCAAAAACTCTGTCACAGAATCTGTGTACATCTGAATATCAAAATACCCACACAGGAACATTTTCAAGGGTCCGTGCGTTGTTCAAGTTCAGTGCAACAGACCTGACTACTTTATCTTGCATTTTTATCATTGTTGGGAAGGAATTTGTTCTGCTACACTTGACAGCACCACTGCTACCACACTGCATGCTCAGCTTAGTGATAGCAGCCCGGGTTTTTGCTGTACAAGAAAACGCAAATACAATTCTCAAGTTACTGACAGCAAGCTCGGAACATGCTGAAGACTGGAGGTCTGTAGAAAGTGAGCTTTTATCATAAAGTTATTTTCCTACATTTTTCTGTGGAATAGCTAAAGAAGTATGGTAATTGTTTAAACAAAGAGACGGAAAACAAAATACCTCTCTCTCTGCAATCAGCCCAGTTAAGGAACTCCTGAAACTCCCACAGAGTAAAAAGGTCAAATCCAGCATTTTATTTCTCTCGAGGCCTGAGCCTCCCTAGAGCTTTCTGATCACATAATGTAGCGACTCTGCAGTGAAGACTCAGACTACACTTACTAAGTGATGGACATTTTGCATTTTACATAACCCTTTACATTTTCTGGTAACCTTATATTTTAACACCTGCTTAGTTCAGCAGATGTCAGAAGCTCATCTCACCCTTTCTTATGTGCATTATCTCTCCTCAAAGCAGAGACATTTTTTTCACTTACAGTTTAAAAATAAAAACGGTTTGGTTTTTTTTTCCAAAAGATCTGATAGGCTTTTGAGCAAATTGTTAGCATTATCTTTGAGAGGGGGAAAGAAATAAATAAAAAAGAAGACTTCAGTTTACTCTTTCAAATGCCAAAGAAATTGCACTTCAAAAACACTAGTCACGGTGCGAACACAGAACAGCCAGACAACAGTAGCCCAGTTCAGTCTTTAAAAAAACCCCTTTTCAACAGACATTTTATAGGTTAGATCACGACTAAATATCTCCAAAAGAGTGAATGATGAAGATGATGGCAAGCTTGGGGTGTGCTTTGCTCCTTAACGAGAGCTTGTCTGCGCTCCTCTTTCCCCTGCCTCCCTTTTGAATTTTCTGCACAGCAGGCGAGTACTGCATCGGCCCCGTGAGACCAGCCCACTTAAGCTGCCGTACCTACCCTCCTTGCTGCCACCTTCACTCTGAAACACCATATATTTTTTCACACATTCCTCCCGTACCTGCCTGCAAACAAAAAAGGAAAGAGGCGGTCTTCCTAGTTCTTCTAAATGCCTTTGGCGTTGTCCAGCCTTTCACACTATTTGGATCTAAATTGGGTTGTTTTGGTATTCATCCTGTGTACATTACTCAAGCTGCACAAGATTATATGGATTTAAGCTCCTCTTTGCTTAATACGGCACTTTCACGTAGGCACATGTTAACACAAGTGATCAATGAGGGGTTTTAATTAGGTTTTTTTTCTGAATAGAGAATGGAAGAAAGCACCCTGTGAAGAAATTAATTGTATAGGCTTGGGACTTCCATTGAATAGGATTAACTTTCCTTGAGACAGTAGCATTCTCACACAACAGTCAAAGGCTTTTTATTGTTTTTTTGCAGTTTTCTTAATACACAGATCTGCAATTAGGAAAAAAAAAATTTAAAAAAAGTAGTGGAATGATCAAGGCAAATTCAGAAACCTGAAGTGACACTATTATTAAATAAGCATTGAAAATCTCCTGTAGCTATCAAAAACTGTGAAGAAAATGGAGCGGGGATGGAATCTTGTGCTAGAAAACTTTTGGGATAACATGTAACAAAACAGGGGTTTCAATGCTGGGAAGAGGATACATACCTGAAAACGCGCACGGCTGAAGAAATCAAATTGCAATACTTTTCCGCTGGTATCTACATCTAGTTTGATTTTCACTTGAAAGGCCCCCACCCAGGACAAAAATGAACAAATTACTTGCTAGATTCAGACCACTGAAATTTGTTTCTACAGAAGCAGGCTATTGCTACCAGAAGTAAGTAAAATTTCCCTAAAATCATTAGGATTTTTATTTGCTGCTAAGCAAAGAATGAAGCTTCTCTTCTTCCTTCCTTACTGCAGAGATCCCAGCTCCAAAGCAGTGGCTGCCTACCCCATCCCCAAGCCAGCACTGCAGGCTGCAGGGACTCTGAGCTTCTGGGATCTAGTTTTTCTCCATTTTTTCCCTGGAAGGAACAACTTATTACTGAACAACAAATAATGAGTTGGATATAAACCACGCAAATCAGGAGCCAAAGCAGAAGTAGAATGGGTGGTTCTTCTAGGGAAATGTTGTTCCTTTTCTTTTACTTTCTGGGAAGATAGTCTTGTAAAGTTAGCAAAAAAGCCTTCCCCAGGACCTCAGTTCTGTACTCTTTCTGTAAGTTCTGTCCTATTACAGAGCTTCCTGATTTGCTGAGGAAGACTTCTGACTCCTTCCTTCTTCTTCAGTCCTCCATCCTGTCTCTGGGCTGCACTTGCCTCTCCTCCACCCAGAGCCTTATCACCACCTTTCCCCCTTCTTTCTACAGCTGCCTCCTTTGGCCACAGCTCCATCACAGAGGCTGCTGCGGTTTCCTCCTCATCTGCCCGCATCCGCCGAGTCTGTGCTCTGGGGATTTGGTACTGTGTCCAGTTACTCCTAGACATGCTTTACTATATATTTATTTAGTTGTTACGGCTTTGCTCTTGGTTCTTAGAACTGACCTTTCTTCCCTGTTCTCCAGGGGCTATTCAGCTAAATAGATCTGTTTATAATAAAAAGTCCTCCAGTCTGGGGTGATGCAAAAGATTCCCCTCAATGCCAAGCAAGACTTTTCTGAAGGAGTCTATGAGGAAAACTGGATGCTAGCTTTGGACTTCAGGAAGCTTAGATACCAGATGAAAATCAAGAAGATGATATCAATCACAAAAGCCTTCTTGAGGATTAACATCTCCAGGCCAATTAAGAATCCTGAACATATTCCACTTCTACCTCCTCATTTCCTACAAAGCCCTTGCAGTGGCAGTTTCTATCAGTACTCTTTTTGTAATCGCTGAATATTTGCCTTCTGATACCTCAACTGAGGTATATCTTCAATTCAGAGAAACCAAAGCCCACACCTCAAAACCTTTCTGAGGTGTTTTAATGCCGTAATTGGCAGGTAACCATTAAGGAAATACTGTCAGCTGTTTGGAGGAGAACTGGATCAACTATCAGTAATTGTCATTCTGTGTAATTCCCATAGGGTAGCAGTACTCCACCACTGCTCAGTGAAGTTGGGTGACTGCTTACCCAGGCATAAGAAAAGACCTTGGAGGCAACACAAAGTCTAATTAACTATTCAAGTACTGATTTAATTTTTCACTTCATTCTCAAACACTAAATCCTTACCACATTGTGACTCCGGACAGCAAGGTGATGGGGGGGCTATGACTCAGCAGCTATTTATCTATCAGTTTTACTTGCCTCTTGTGTTTTTCCACTTCTAATTCTATTTCCAAATCCGGACTAGGTAAAGACGGAAAGGGAAGGAAGGTAGGCTTTACCTTCAACTTACCTTGCAGGGGTAGATTTGTCGAATGTTGCAGCTGTAACAAAAACTGCCCAGTAACAGATAAAAGGAAATGTTGTGATCACAGTGCATAATTTCAGAACACTACATAATTGTTAGCTGACTGTATGAGACCGACTTAGAAAAAGTATCAGTGCATTTCGATGAAGGGTGTGTTATCATATCCCACCTATGCCTCATTTGAAGCACGGTTGTTTGGGATGTCGTTACAAATAATACTACCACGAAGAAACCACGTTGCCAAAATAAACCACCATCTATTCGAACAAATTATTTCTTTGCTGCATTGGACAAATAGATGAATCCAAGGTGGTACTACTTCTGCTGGAGGTCATCTTGCAGCCTGGCAGAGTTCTAGATTTCTTACTCTGAAGTTTAAACCAAACTTTCAACAACAGTACAAGACTCCTATAGCGCAGACCACATTTAGGCTACAGAGCCACTCTGTATTTTAATCAAAATACATTGATCAATCAGTTTACTGCAACTTGAGAGTGAACAAGTTAAATCACTCCTGGTGTGAAAATCTGCTACCATTTTCATTACTCTAGCCACTTTCAAGGATTCATGAACACTGGTTATAAGATTGGATGAGAATGACCACCTAAAACAGATGAACTGAACAATTATACAGAAATAAAATGCAGACCATCTTCTTCATAGCTTGAGCTTCTGCAGACAAAAGAGTTATTCCTTGCACCAGAGCAGATACATAAAACCAGGTATGTGTTGGTTACCCATCTGTAAGGGAAAGGCACTCAGATCATTTGCCAAATTCAAATGTGGAAGACAAATCTCATTTCATGTGTTCAGCAATCATCTAGTATAAACTGGAAAACCAAAAAATACTTACATGATTTTTACAGGACTGCTATGTCTGCTCTTCTATGTTATGTAAGGAAATGTCAAATGGTTTATGGAAACCAGTTGTAAAATCCATTTTGTCAGGTGGACGAGTCTTTGGTTAGTTATTATATAGATTTTTGGAGTTTTAAGTAGAAACAACACCCCGTGTATTCTTCATAACTGTATGATAAGCCTTCTTTTGCCAAAGCTGGTAGCATAGTAGAGGAGTAAGACATTGACTGAGTCTGTTGGGTTGTTTTACTACTGAAATGCTGTCTCCTAGCTATAATTAAGGAAGAAGGTGCCAGAACTAGCTGAACACGTGCATATTAAACGCATATGATGAGACTGTTGCTTAGTCTTTGAATATGTACTGGTTATATTGGAAGCCCAGTTAAGCTTGATTTGAAAATTAGGGAAGAGAAGGCGGCATAGCCATTAATTTTCCCTAGAGAATTGTATGGAAATTCTTGACATTTAGCATGATCTGACGTGCTATTTGGGTTTCTATAGGTTATATCTAAAAATATTTCTGAGTTTAGCGGATAAATTATCTCTGTTAAAGTGAGAGGGTAATGCTCAGAGAGCGAGTGTGGTGGAAAGATGTGTCCCACAGCCTAAATCTGCCTGTCTTCTGAAAATGCTCCACTGTTCTTTGTAAATTCTGTGTTTCAGTCCCTTCAATGATGCAGATTTCAGATCACCTCAACCATTCTGCTTTGTAATAAGAAGACATCACCCTGCAGGTGCATACATTCAGGTGCTGGCCCTGTTTTTCAGATCCATGTTCTTCTCTGATCCTCTTTCTTTTCCTCACAACTTCTATTCTGGCAAAGTCTTGTCCCTCAGCTACCATGTTTGTGACTTTTCACAGAATCACAGAATCGTCAAGAGATGGAAAGGACCTCCAGAGATCATCTAGCCCAACTGCCCTGCTAAAGCAGGATGGCCTAAAGCACATGATACAGGACTCCATCCAGGCGGGTTTTGAATACCTTCAGAGAAGGGGAATCCACAGCCTCCCTGGGCAGCCTGGTCCAGTGCTTTGTTACCCTTATGGTGAAGTTTTTTCTCATATTTAAACAGAACTTCCTCTGTTCCAGCTTGTGCTCGTTGGCCTTTGTCCTCTCACTAGGAACTGCTGAAAAGAGTCTGGCCCCTTCCTGCTTGCACTCACCCTTAAGATACTTGTATGCATTAATAAGGTCTTACCTCAGTCTTCTCCAGGCTAAAGAGTCTCAGCTCACTCAGCCTTTCTTTGTAGGAGAGAAAACTATTACTTCACATTCTTCTTTATTTTCCTTACTGAAATTCCCACTCTTCTGAGCCGCTCCCACAGAAGACAAGATAAAGACCTCTACCCAGACTTTTAGTGAAAAGAACCTCTCGCTAAGTTGTGATCCTGTCCCTTCTAACAGTGCCTTGACAGGAGGAATAATTCAGATACAACTCTGAGTCATCAGCCTAGTGTTTACCTATATTTTAACTTGCTTTTTCCCTGCAAAGGCGCTCCACCCATCCCTAAGAATTAAAGCCAACCTTTTTCCAAGCCTTAACCAGTGCAGGAAGCAAAGTCATTTGATCAAGAGCCATATAATGCACATTTTTCTGCAGATAATTGGTAGCTTAAGTTGAATTGCAGGTGACTTTGACACTTCACAGACAACTTTGCAACACGTATTTCACTGCTTCCATATCGCTCACCAAAGGCACACAGAAACTAAATACTGAGAAGTGAGGAAGATAACAAGTATTTTTGGAGATAACACTTCCTGGAATGCCGAGATTTAGAATTTTGTTTGGATTTTGGTGGACAAAGACCAAATGCTATCAGCTAAGTTAAACTTGAAAGAGAATTTTCTTTTGTTGGCTGCAAGACAATAGAGAACTAAAAGTTCACCACTCTTCAGGTACTGAAAAAAAATATGGAAAGGAATCAAGAGTTAAAACTAATGAGGATGCATCAAAGTATTTTATCCTAATGTTTTATGACTATTAAGTCCTGACATGGTACGTGGAAAAATCAGTATCACCCCTTTTGATGCAGGTCAGAGTTTGAAATGTAGAACTGCCGAGTCTTCGCTTAAAATCTCTTTTACTTAGTTCAAACTCATATAGTTAACATTGCTTAGGAATTCTTCTTGTGAATATTACCTCCCAAACACATAAATCCAAAGAATTCCATTGAGTTGTGAGACAGGGGTGATATTACAGCTTTCTGATTTACCACAACTGTTAGCCACAGTTAAGGGCCTGGAAAACAAGCCCACTGTAGAGGTTTAGTCATAGAATTTTCATTGTGATGCATGATTAGATGCTTAGATACTGGAGACCAAATTAATCTAGCAGTTAATGATACCACAACAGCTACAGCTTGGATGAGTCTGACCTTTGAAGTTAAACATTAGCTAATAGTTGGACTGGTATTTCTGGTATGTTCTACAACACGGATTAAATATTTGACTTAAGCATTAAAATGCCTGTATCCTTCATTTAAGAATACAATATACTAAATCCAGGGGGTACATACAGAATTAAATAACTTCGGAGTTAGTTTGCATACATTTGCACTATATAGGTATTGTATAAGAATAGCTATAATCTGCCAGACCAAAGACCCACCTAGTCAAGTAGCCATCTCCATATGCAGCTGTAAGAAGGTGTGAGAGGAGATTTCAAACAGGACAAGAACATGTGATACTTACAGCAAGAACTTTCTTCGCCTCCAACTATTTTCCGCACAGGACCTTCTGTGGCCAGGTGCGGTGCCTGTGTACACGGCAACCAAAATGGACTTCTCCTCAGTGAACGCATCCAGTCCTGCCTTGAATTTGTGAAAATTTTTCATTCCCGACATCTTCTACTAAGGATCGACATGTCGGCTGTGACCCTACTGGTTATATATGAGATGTCTTGCTCTTGTCCTTGGAAGAAGCAGTGAAAAACTGATCTTTACCCACCATCTCTATGTTATTTGTGCTGTTATAGGTCACCATCATATCCTGCCTCAACCATCTTCTCTCCTACCTAGAGTCCTACCTTACATAGTCCTGCCTTACTCATCCCTCTTGCTGGTCTTCTCTGAACTCCAATCCTGCAGTATCCTCTCTGAAATGGTGAGATCTGAACTGCATGCAACAGGAAAGTGTCAGCAAACAATTGATTTATGCCGTAGCTCAACAGCACTGTGACTTTTTTTCTCATCGTTTTCCTACTACAGCTTAACAATTTAATTACTTTTTGACTGCTGTTATGCAATGAGCCAATGTTTTCATGCAACTGTCTATCACAAGCTAAAGATCTCATTCCTGGAAAGGTATGGTGGTAGTGTTAATTCCAGATTCAATTCCCTGCTCCGAAAAACCAAAGGGCTGGTAACTGAGAATCCAAGACTCCCCACCAAACACGCTCACAATCAGCTGAGGTGAAACATGGCTGGCATGGAAGCTTGCTCCATTGTTACAGGCCTTACCCTTTGCCAGGGTAAATGAAGAGGGCAAAGGAACCATGAAAGCCAGAATCTATCTATCCTGTGCTAGTTGCTGTGCGGAGACACAGTGAGATACGGTGCTTGGCTCCCAAAAATTAACACGCTAAGGCTGGAGCAGACATAGTTTCATACCGACCAAAAGCAGATTCTACCAGCGTACCACATAAACCACCCTTTCTTTCTTTCTCTCTTTCCCTTTGCCCATTATATCCCCCACCCAGTTTAAAGGGAAGGGTATCACAACCCTTACTTAGCTATTCAGGTGTGAACCAAAATGCTTGTCTTTAGCAAGAGCTAAAGACTGCCCAACTCGGTGGAGACACAGGTCATTTGTCACCCCTATCTGTTGGGAAGCAGACAAAGAGAAAGCAGAAAGAAGAAAAAGAGCAGGAGAAGTCCTGCCCTCACCTTCCCACGGGGCAGGCCGATGAGCTGCCTGGATAAGGCAGAGGGTGTCCAAGCTGCCCCAGAAGCAGAAGAAACTATTTAGAGCAAAGAAGAGTGAAAGAAGAATCCCAAACCTGACTCACAATTCATTTTTCTGAATCAGTGTAGCTGTGCTTCCCCTCTTACGCAGGGCAACCTGCAAAACTGCACTATGGTTCTGACTAGAGGAGACAGACAATGAGTGGGAAAAGCAAAGTAAATATTAACTGTTGAGTGGTCTTTAGTATACTAAAGAAATTGTTTTTCTTCAGTAGGTAAAGCCAAGTGATATATTTCACCGAGCAAAAAGAGGGAGACACTTGGCAGCTTGGCAGCAGCACTAATGAAGCCAACAGCCTTCTCTGCTTTCTCCTTTTGGCTGGCTCTCCTTTTGGCTGGCTTCCTTGGCATACGCATCACTGGCGATTTTGTGAGAAGTCAGAAGAACCATACGCTAATTTTCACCAAGGAGAACACAATTCGCAACTGCAGCTGCTCAGCGGATATCCGCGATTGTGATTACTGCCTGGCAAACCTGATGTGCAATTGCAAAACGGTGCTGCCTTCTACCATAGTAAAAACTACCTACGACAGCCACCTGACCATCTGGTTCACAGACGCCTCCGTGCTGGAGATGCTCCTCAACTTCACAAGGGTGTGGGATTTGAAGCTGTCGTTTTGCGGCACCACTCCTCTCCCAACAGAGTATTTGGCCATTTGGGGACTTCGAAAGCTCAGGGTAAAGAAGGTCAAGGGACCGTTCCCAGAGCAGAGTGTAACCATCTACAGCAGCAGCAACAGGGAAAAAGAAGACACATCTGCGGTGCACAACAAAGACAGGCAAATGTTCGCATATATTTCTTTTCTGGATACCTCCCTTTTCAATGGATATTCTTTGTTGAAGTCGTATAGTGTGGAAAATGTCTCTAGTATCACGGAGCACTTTTCCAGCCTGCTGTACTCTGATGTTTTCTCAACCTCAGATAACAAGAGCTATGTTGTAACATTCATTTATTGAGTCATTTAACATGCTCAGTAGTCAGAAGCACAACAAACTGCTAAGAGAGATATGGGACTTCTCATTAAGTCCGTTTGGTTTGGCCAGGAGGAACTGTTACGGGACGGACAGTTTTGATTGTGATAGCACTCTACAAGGAGGTGATCAAAGTAAAACAGACTCGTCAGACTAATTTAGTAAACATTTTCTTAACAAAGAAAATGTGAAATTACTGTTCTAGAAAGCATCAGTACAAATTCTTTTTCTATATTGTAAGCTAAGCATTGAAATCTGCAGATGAATTTTGTTTTAAGGTCCTGCCTCAGACAAAAAAAAAGACATAACCATGTATGTCTAGTTGGAGAAGAACCTGAGCCCCCCAGAGAGTTACTCAGGTTACACAGCAGCTCGGGAGTTCTCCAACGCAACCCCCTGTCCCAAGCAAAGCCACCTCTGAGATCAGACCAGGCAGCTCAGGGTTTTCTGCATTTGGGTCCTGAAAACCCCTAAGGACTGAGCCTGCACAATTTCCTTGGGCAACCTGCTCCACTGACTGCCTGTGCCCATAAGGAAACCCTTTTCCATGTATTAAGCCCAGCCTTCCCTTCTCCAGGCTGTGTAAGCCCAGTTCCCTCACACTTTTCTCACAGTCACATGTGCCAGCCCCTGACCGCCCTGGCAACTCTCCACTAGACCACTTCAGTTGATCTACATCCTTCTTGCACCGGGTGGCGGGGGCAAGGCTGCATGCGGTACTCGCCACGCAGTCTAGTAACTGCTGGGACAAGGGGAATGAGTAATCCCTCCCCTCCAACTAGTGGCCGTACCCCTGTCGATACAGCCCACTGCTGTCAGGTTCAAGGGGTGCCAGGTGCTTACAGGTTACTCAAACTGGGAGTGCTGAGTTGTCCTTGCCCTCTGGTACTTGGCCAGAGCTAGGAACCCTCTGCTCATGCTGGGTGACGAAGCCTCTTAGAAAAGCAGAGATGGGCTATGCAGGCCGCCTCCAGCCTCAGGGCACAACCGAATGTGTGTGCGGGAGATGACCAAGAAGCCGTGCTCTCCGCCACACCAGGACACACATCATGGGAAAGCACTGGGCAAGGGGCAACCCGACAGGTGAGACACCATGCCAACAAAGCTGCTTTCCCCGGGGAAAGATCTGTCTCTCGCACGCGGGGTGTGCCGATGCCTGCAATTTCCCCAAATGCAGGGAACTTGACTTCGTCTTTTGTGATAACGGCAAGCTCTGCTCATCTGCTCTCCTATGAGAAGGGCCCCATCCTATGACTTCTTCCCATGGCAGACATGCAGCAAACAATTTTCAGATGCGTTACAGGACAAAGATTGCCATCCCCTAAAAAACATACCTTCGGACTATTCATACAGCCCTAAGTCTGCTCCTCACCCACGTCTGCAGGATTCGCATTCTATGAGACACAATTAAGGTCAGGATCCATCCATAGAGCAGAGTAAAGGCTTTGGAATAAATAGCAAGTTGCAACAGTCTTGCAGAGCCCGCAAAGGATTGCAGGAAATTAGGATAAAATATGTGTACCGAGGAGAATGGCTATCGAGATTCTGAAGAAACAACGAATTTGCTTCAACAACCCTAAAGAAAGACTTTTTCTATAACTGTAATCAATGATTGGGCAGTTTTTCTAGGAAGCAAAAGTTAATTTTTCAGAATACTTAAATACTCGTACACCTCCCATTACTGTGAGCTTTCCTGCTGTCAATCAACTATTGAATTAATGGGGTCTATTTGCAATTGTAAATCAATAGATTTAAGCACACGGGTGTTTAAAGGCTGGGGATTGAACTCAACCAAGGAACTATTAAATCAGCTATTAAAGATGCTGTTTCCTTTGTCAGCACGTTGGCAACAAACCGTAAGCCTTCTCCCCAAATCACAAATATTTCTAGTGATACCTCCAACAATAGTGCCACAGGTTACAAAAGTTAGGAGCTGGGGCTGGGCTGACAGAGATGGGCAGTGGACGGAAGCGGGGGCAGGGAGCAGGGCAGTTCTGAGCACGTTACATGCCTGGAATGTATTCCAGACACAGGCAGAAGACTCATATTGTCTGCCCAGGAATCCCATGCTCCAACTGTCTGTGCAAGAGTATTAACCTCGCCTTCACCGACTGGCTCGTCACCAATCCCGCACAGGGCAGCGTGGCAAAAAAAAAAAAAAAAAAGAGATCTGGCACACACAAATACATTGATTTCTAAATGTTACCAATCGTCTCTTTCAAACCTGGGAAAATGAAGCCTACAAAACACATTTCAGTGAATTCACAAACTGAGGCTCTGCTGCCCTCTAGTAAAAAACGTGCTGAATAACACGGTACTTTCCGCAGGGCCACACCAGCAGTGGTTGGCAGCTGTTAACTGTTCAAAATTCACACATGCAACAACAGTCAGTGCTGCTACTGTATGTATTGTACCTGTGCTGTATGTATTCTGGCCTTGTCGGGAAGAAACCACGAGATTAATAAATCTATGGGTTTTCTAACATGGCAGATGACAGTTTCAGTTACTTTTGCCACTGTGGTGTTCTCAGTAAGGCTGATGTAAAAGACTCCTGGGCCCAATCAGGCACCACAGACATTTTCCTGGAATAAGGCAAAGATCTTCCTCTCCATTACATGTGCAGCAGAAATCCACAGCACTAATATTGCAGTGACCTTTTCAACTCCCTCGTTCTTTTCCAGCACGTACCAAGAACCTGATTCTCCCAATTTCAATTTCGCTTTGCCATATGGAAGTACCGCCTTAGAAGCTTGCAGAATTTCTTCAGAGCAACGTGTACGAAACATATACAATGTATGTTGGTTAGTTCTGTGGTGGAGGTTTTGCCTGCATGTAAATTATACACAGCAGTACATTAAGCATCATTCTGTAGAAATAATTATGTGAATTTGTGAATAATTTAATTCCCAGTGTAAAATGCTCACTTAACCATACTCAACGTGCCATGGAGTGTGATCATATATTTATAGCAATTCATATTTATATACACAGTATTTATATACACCATGGTTTCATTCTCTGTGTATCTGGTTCAACATGTATGTATGTCAGTCTTTAACCTTGATGCATGATTATTCGCTATGCCAATCAATAGAAACTGAGGTGATGTTTTTGTATCAGAAAAAAAAACAGGAGAGAAGAGCTGTAAATTTACATTTTGCTTCCTACTGCTGATTCTGGTGCGAGTCTGGGAAGTCAATACAGAGAACAGAATTAAAGTTATGCAATGCCTTCTATAGAAACCTTGCTGTGCAGGTACAGCGAGAGGCTACAGGAGGCAGGCCAGGCCCCTGCACCTCCTGAGCAGACTCCTAAGGTGGCTGGCAAAGGCAGGCTGCAGAGGAAACTGGCCCTCCCGATAACGGTGGGAGGGCTGAAAGAAACGTCCCTCCAGCTCGCGACACTTGTACAGCCCGTCTTTAAAACGGCCAGCCATCTTTTCGCCATCTTTCTGCCACCCGACTGACAGGTCTTCTTTTAGTCAATACAGTGGCTACTGAGGCTGGCTCTACCGACTTCTGAGGATGCCCCCTGCCTAGACCAAACCAAACCTCAAAGGGCCCTGTGCATGAAAGGGACGCTGCTCTTTAGCACTAGCAGAGACCACCGCATTACTTAGAATCACTGAATGGTTCAGGTTGGAAGAGACCTTCGATGGTCATCTAGTCCAACCCCTCTGCAGTGAGCAGGGACACCCTCAGCTAGATCAGGTTGCTCAGAGCCTTGTCGAGCCTCACCTTGAATATCTCAAGGGATGGGGCCTCAACTACCTCCCTGGGCAACCTGTTCCACGTTAAAAGCCAAGATTTCCTCAGGGAAACTCGCCGGGCCTTTCCGGCAGAGGCCGATGCGACGCCAGACGGGGAGCGACGGGCGACTGAGGGAAGCGCCCTTCCCGCCGAGGAGAAGGCGGGGGCGGGGCGCTGCGGTGGTACCCGCGTCCATCCCAGCGCCCATCCCAGCTCGGCTGCGGGAAAGAAGCCCAGAGAGGCGGGGGTGGGGAGGCCGAGGCTCTGTCGGGCTCACATCCCGGGAAAACACCAGCGACGACGCCCCCCGCC
>VWZK01009922.1:450641-479082 GCA_013396935.1 Baryphthengus martii | reverse complement strand
TTTAAAAAAAAAAAAAAAAATTAAAAAAAAAAAATAGGGACTCTTAGTACATGCCAAACTCCACATCTCCCTGTTGTTTTTGAAAAAAGTCCCCTGAGAACATATTCTTCTAAAGGTTTGGTTACTCGAGGGTTGAAAAGATCATCATGCTGAGTTGGTTATCAGAAACCTCTCTTTCACAGTGTAAGAGATCACTGACTTTAGATTGCCAAAAAACACTTTTTGATTATATGTCATTAGGGTTTTGGTAGATAACTGGCATTTCAGCTTTACACAGATGCTGCTTTTTACTTACGGTGGAGATCAGGTTAACAAAAATAAGGGCTGAATCACAACATTGCTAGTTTCAGGAATGCTTTATGAACACAGTAAAAAAGACTTGTATGTTGTGTGGTGTTGTAAACTGTCTCCTGCCAGGCAATTTCATATACTTGGTATTGCTCTAGGGTCTGAGGGAGCAAATTTTTAAAACTAGTGTAGCTGTCTGAAGATGCCCAAACTTAAAAATGGGCTTCTTTCACGTAGCGTGATACTTGTGTATATGTATAACTTGAAAACTTAGTCTTTCTTTCTTATGTTATTTATTATGTTTTACTTACTTTCATTGTTGTAAATATAACACAAGCTCCTGAATACATATGTATATATTTATAGATACGTATTACACATAGGAGCTGTGAAATTCAGTTAGCAGTACATAGACTATTTCTTCATTGTCTTCTGACTTGAACACAGTAGTAAAGTATCTTCTTAATACATTAGCTGTCAGAATTACTTGGGTAGTTGAAGCTGCTGTTTACCTAGCTTGTTAGGTGTGGGAGAGGAATATAAAAGTCTGGTCGCTAGACATTAATTGTCCGGGATTAGTGCTATTGGGAGTGTCCTGACTTAATCCTGTAAATCGAAGACTAGCTCTGTTGTGAACAAACCCAGAAAATGTGGACCAGTTAATTCACTCATGTGATTGATTAGTTACATTAGATACTGTTCACTGAAGAGTCTGTTATTCCTGAGTGTCTACGGACATAAACTCTTAAGGCGTAGTACAGATACTTTCTTTGCCAACTCTGTCAGTGCTGGTCACCCAGATGTCTAAATTCCTCCTAGAGATAACTTTTTATATTCTTAGTCTCAGATAACCTGTCTTCTGAAATACAAGTTTAAATACCTGTATCTCTATTCAGCATTTGCTTTCTGAAGACCTCTTGCTGAAGTTCTTTTGTGACAACTGTAACCAATGTCTGGAGGTTCTCTTTGACAGCCCATGCTGTCTCGTTAAAATATTTTCTTTAAACAAAGTGTTTTAGAATGCACTGTTCTGAGTATAAGCCAAACCTTTTAGTCTACCGGATTTTCTATAAACCAGGAAAACTTGCCATTCATTAAGAATGTAACAATTTCAGTTGAGTTTGTAGGAAGATTATTGACCTATCTAGCCATACTAGTATATAAATCCAGCCCCTGTACAGGAAATAAGCTGCTGATAATTTAACAAACAGGCTTGTTAAAGTTGCTTTCTTACCTTTGCATTAATGGTAGCCGGTGTTTGAAAGGATGCTACATTTGGACAACTTCCTCTCCCTTCCCACCCTTCCCCTACCCCACCTGCCATGCCAGTCCGTTGAACTTTTTAAGATGTGGGTTTTATCATCTCATGCTTCTTAGGGATATTCACAGAGTTTTGGTGGTGTTATTTGGAGATCGCTGCGGTACCTGTATGTACAACGAGTTGCAAAATTAGGAGGTGACACGGTCAGTTTAACAGGAGCATTTCATTTACTGCGATGTCCCATATATATCAGTTCTTTGGCCAGATAATTCATTTTGCAGTTTAGTGCTTTCAGCGTGACAAGAGTACTATCAACTTAAAAAACAGTAGCCCACAGGACACCACAAGATTTTCTAAATAGGAGGTGGGGTGGGGGAGTGGAAATAAAGTAGTAAAATCATTATCGGTTTCTATTTAAATGAAATAATGAAATGCAGCAGGACAGTGAATTCTTATTTTGAGTGTAGAGATGAGTTGCCTTCAGCTTCTTTGTAGAACCCGTGGCCCTGACTACTTCATATTTAAAGTGTGTGTGTGTTTATAATATATAATTTACGTAGTTACTGTGATTATAATAAACATATAAAATGTGCATTCATATGTGTAATAACAATATTTTGTATGTATATGTGTGGATATATATCCACACATATACATGTATGAACACATATACTGAATGCATATAAAGCTAGGTCCCTCCCTATCTTCTCAAATATGATACTTTATTAGGATTACCCATGGTTATTAGTCAAATGCACGTTGGTGCTGATTCTCAGTGAGAAAGTGGTTTGCTGAAGAAGCGCTAATGGGTTCGCAATGTACTTGTCCGCTCCAAAAGAGTCCATTCCTCTAGAGTTTTCTTGTACGTCTGTTGACTTCTTTTTGGAGAACAAAACCCATCGTCATAAATTAGACTTTCTTCCCTCTACCATCTTATTTCTGCACCTGTTCATCATGCTCAACCCTTTGTGACCCCCAACCAGGCAAAACCATTTTGTTTGTACCTTGTTTTGAAGAGATTCTGAATTTTAGTAACACTTGGCTCATTGGTAAGGTGCACTGAAGAGTATAACAAGGCAGCTATTATGCAAATTCTGGAAACAAGCAATAGAAATGTCAAATCCTCTGTGATTGATTTGATTTATTTTATTTTTTTCTCCATAAATGATAAAACCAGTGGAGCGTAAGATGCTTGCATGACTTCCTTCAAAAGTAATTACTGTCAAAATTATGCTTTCTGAGAAGGCTAGAAAAGTGGTAGTGGTGTCTTTACATTTTGGATGTAGGAATATGCAGGGCATACAGAAAGATTAAATTGTTCCAAGCTTATCTTTGACAGCTCAGTTAGATGACCTATTATTTTACCTGCAAAAGCAAATTACAAAACGCACTGTGTGTGTCAGAGAGGGAGACTGTAGGTTAAAATTATCCTTGACATCTAAATGTTTAGAGCTTTCTGCTTTTCCTCTTATGCTGTTTACAGTGAAGAAATAAAACCCCAAACCATGGAATGTAAAGTATTAACTGAACAAAACACAATGAAAAAGGGTTGCAATTTTATGGTAGTTGGTGAAATTGTCAGTTACTCATCAACCACAGTACTGATTGTACAAGAATAACAACTTCTAAATCTCTTGTGTTTTCAATGGGAAATATTTTCAGTGGATTCATATATCCAAATATGTAGCTGAGGGTTTTTTTTTTAATCCTGAGGCGCTTGCAGAAAGAATGTCTAGTGATGCTTTGAAAAGTTTTCATCTAGTTTTTTTAATTTTAGAATTCCATTTACTCAAGAGAAGAAGCTACCTTTTCTATGGTAAACTGCAGTAAAATTAGGTGTTTTTTTAAATATTAATATTTGTGTTTTCAAAATTGTCTTAAATTCTAAATATACACTTCCAGTGATGGGATATTCTCTTCTTCTATTTCTCTCTACCCTGTTTTCTCTGAAAGAAAGTTGTGCGTATTTTGAGTTGGTGCAGAGTTGTTTTAATTTTAATCCTTGTAGCCCAGTTTATACCACAAAGAGCTAATATTTTTTTTCCTTTTAATATCTCCTCTGATGTGCCATTCTCAGATAGGTGAAATGGCCCTGTAGCTATAATCTTATAATCTTGTATTTTATTTGAGGAAATTCTTTAATAGCTGCTGAGTCACATTCTAAATTACATCAGGGAACAATTTCTTATTTTATCTCTTGTTTTGAAAAAAATTTAATCCTGGATGGTAGACAGCAATGAAATATTTAATGTAAAAGTCTGGAAGACTGTGGACTAAGCATATGTCTCAGAGGTAAGGAGGGTATGGCTCAAGTGTCCATAACAAAAAGACTTGCCTTTCCAAATTAAGTGATTGTGAAAAGTTCTGGTTTTCATTTGATTATTCATAATAATCTATTTTTATCTTGTCTCAGGAAATGAATTTTTACAAAAGTGAGCAGTGAATCTGCTGTTTAATTTCAGGAAATTCCTAGTTGTTATAGCACCATCTATTTTTTTTATAGTTGCTACTGAAATTTAGTCCACTTAAAAAACAAACGAAACAAAAAAAACCCAACCTGGCAAAACCTGATCTGACTTCAGTCTCTGTTGTTCAAAGATTATACTGAATGCATAACTCACAAGTTATACTATTTAATTTTAATGATAGGCTAGAGTAACATTTTACTGATTTGAAATACCTGTTAGCATGACATGCCTATGCAGTGTTTTATTGCACTTTAGTAATAATATTTCAGCATATAGTAATAAGAGTTATAGCAAAACAATACAATACCTGCTGGCTTCAGAAAGTTAGATTCATGCTTTTTTTTTTTTTTTTTCTTCACATTTTATTCAGGTTATTTTCATACTAAAGTGCAGAATACAACTACACTCTTGTTTATAGACAGGAAGCAATGAGGTCTGAGAATTGCAAGCTCTGTAACACAATGTGTAATGCTCTTGGTAGAGAAAATGAGTACTTGAAATAACACTTCATACACTCTGAAATGGTTGTCTGATTGTGTAGACTCAGTCAATCAACAGCAGTTACTTTCAGAACGCTATTGCTACGGTTGAAAGCCATCCACGTTGCTAAATGCATGCGTTTTCTTCACGCTGAAGTATTGACGGGCCCAAACGATACAAATGGGTAAAAGGAAACAGTTTGTGCTGCTAAAAGTACAGTGACAGCATTATGCTTCGGAATAGTATGGTACCCCAGAAACTAAGCACCTAAAGAATTTGATATTACGTAGTGTGTTGTATTTTTACAGGTGCCTCTGATTAATGAACTTGAATCCGCAATGCACCAGCTGTACAAACAGCGAGCTTCCCGCCTTGTCCAAAGACGACAAGATGATATTAAAGATGAATCTTCGGAGTTTTCAAGCCATTCAAGTCAGTCCATCTTGAAGGTTTTTATTATTCATTAAACAACCTTGTTTACTTAGTATGGCTTAATTTAAATGTAAATATATGACGTGTGACTGCCTTAAAGTTTATCCTTACTCTTGAGATAGGTAGAAGGAAGCTTAGATAAAAGTTCTATAATCTGTTTTTGTTTTAAATTCAAAGCCACTCTAACTCTGACTTCTCTCCTTTCCATGGCTCTTAACTATGTTTTCTCTTTCCTAGCACTGAAAATGTATGCATGGTGCCAAGGGTAGT
Source organism: Baryphthengus martii (assembly GCA_013396935.1). Taxonomy (NCBI): domain Eukaryota; kingdom Metazoa; phylum Chordata; class Aves; order Coraciiformes; family Momotidae; genus Baryphthengus; species Baryphthengus martii. The sequence goes on along the minus strand of VWZK01009922.1, from coordinate 473,883 downwards.
AGTGGTAGCATGTGACTCCCGATTTTCTTCTTATGTCAAGACTTTTTTTTTTTTTTTAACCTCCTTGAATCTATAAATTTCCTATAATATCTGTGGTTAACTCTGTACACAGCCACGAAGCACTGGGCTAGAGTTGACTTCTTTCAAATCCTCTGTTTTGTAGGCAGCATAACTATTTAATTTCAGACACTTAACTGGTAGAACTAAAAAACTGGAAGAGACTTGTGCCATTGCTAAAACAAACAGACTAATACAAAATGACCCTTCATGAAACACAGCTTAAAGTTAACCAGTTAAAGTACCTGCTGACTGTGAGTGTGTGGATGTAGGATTCTCACTGAGGAGTTTTCTTGTGGTGATCACTCATCAGTGTATAAAGCTCTACAAAAATGTTAACTTGGATAGAAGTAAACGTTCCTTGGAGGAAGAACATTCAGCATGTTAAACAATAGGTAAAACAATCATAATAAGAATAGTTGTCATCCCATTTTGCAGAGCTCCCCATTTTTAAAAATGGCTTTTTTGTCTGTCCTATTGCTGACTTAAAGTCTTACTCTGTCACAGAAGTGACATTTTTTTAATACCTTTCGATAGAACTTACTGAGGGTGATAAAGCATTAGGGCATCAGTACTGATCATCCCCTCTTGAAGTGCTTACCATACATACTTTCTTTCGGACATCACGTCACATGTAGGCCTTGCAGTTTTACCATGAAAATGCTGTTGTGAGAACTAGAAACTTTATGTATTAGAAACGTATTTCCTAAAAGAAGCTTAGAATGGATTCATTTAGGCTGGAATTTTAATGGTGGGGTGGGAATAGTTGTCATTGTCAAGGCCAGATTTTAAAGAGAGGTCTTATTTAGTATCTGGGAGTCTTAAGAGGGAATATTCACTGTGTCTAGAAAAAGTTCAATTCCGTTCCCCAAATTACCACGTACAAACTAGGAATTTGTGCCAGCCTTTGATTTGATGTGTGTGCTGCGAACATTGAAGAAAAGCGGATAGTTTTATGGGGTCAGGACACTAAAGAGTCAGAAGTGAATTTAAGTTTTTCTGCCAATTTTTGCTTTACTTCTGCTGAAAGTCAAGTATCTCAGCTTTGAATAATCTTTTAAAAAATTGGACAAATGATGGCTTCATCTGTATGTTAAGGCTTTAGTTGTTCTGGTGTGGAATCGGAATACTGACGGAGATCATCATTAGTATTTTTTTTTTTTTGGATGGATTTGTAAATAGATTTAATTAGAACATGTAAATTTACTCCTGAAATTTGGGTAGGCTTTTGTTTAAATTTTGATATTTCTATTTTAATGAGTGGACTTGAGCAGTGGCTAACATTCAATCCACCTTAAAAAATTTCCCTGAAAAAGATGAACTAGAAAGACTTGGGTCTGCCTGCTGGCTGCTGATCAGCTTCACTGGTTAGCTGTCTTGTTTTCTATAATTAGGAACATCTATAATGAGTTGCAGCTTAAAAAGAGGAGGGAAGATGATTTATTTTCCTGTCGATTCTGATGTGTTTTAAACTTTAGGCAATCTAAAGCATATAAACTTAGAAAACACTATGTCTGGAACTCTGAAATACCATGTATTCCTGCTCCTCTGACTCTTCTCTGCCTTTCTTTTTGTTCATTTTCTTTTGAAGAGATACGTGGTGAACATGTTTATGTAAAGAGCACTTCTTGTCTCAGAACATTAAATTTCAGCAATTTCTGTTAAAACTGTGGACTTCTGTATAGCAGGACACTTGTGAGAGGGACAAGAGTGAAGTATGGGAAAAACTATTTGACATTTAACTGGAGATTTTTCCAGATTCCACTACTTCCTCTTTTAACCTCTACACTTGAGAATTCAGGCTTCTGGGTGCATCTTTTGGAAAACTTTGACTTTCTACTTCCAATTACACTTAGTTTATTAAACTACGTTGGTAAAAGGCTCTTATGTAACTGCCTACAACACATGTATATAATTGTAAGTCAGCATTTTAATTTTCATCACTGTAATTTTACAGATAAAGCACTGATGGCACCAAACCTTGAATCTTTTGGACGAGACAGAGTGATCTATCAAGAACAAGTAAAGCGTCGCACTGCAGAAAGAGAGGCTAGAAGGTAGAGTACTGAAATTTCTTGTCCATTAGGAGTCTTTGCCTGCTTGCAGAATGCAGTGGTCCTGGATGACATACTAAGATAAGTAGCGATGTTTGCCCCTTTCCTGCAATGGAAGGAAAACAAACTGATATGCTGGGCAGTGGTATTCTTACATATCTCAACTTACCATGCAGATGTACAAAACAAGGCACCATTACATGATACTGATTGGAAGTCACTGAAAGAAAGCGTAGTAAACTCAGTCCATATCTATATGGTCTCTGCTGATTTCTCTTCCTTTTGTTGTTTGAGGCAGCAACATGGTGGAATGTTTGAGGTGGTGACATAGTGAAAGTACTTCTTTTTTTTTTTTTTTTCCCAAATGGATTTCCTTGCATTAAAAGTTATGACAAGCTTAGTTAATTGCATAGGGATGGGGGTGGAAAAGTAATAGTTGGTTTATACTGCTGATCCTTTTCAGAGCTCGTCGTAGACAAGCAAGAGAGCAAACTGGGAAGATGGCAGATCACCTGGAAGGTCTTTCCAGCGATGATGAGGAAACTTCAACGGATATTACAAACTTCAACATGGAACGAGGTTATATGAAGCTTTAGCAGCTTTTCTAACAAAATACAGAAATTTTGGCAGGAAAAAAAAAAGTTGATCCAAATGTAGCCCTGTCCATATATTTCGCTATAATTTGGAGAAAGTTTAGGAACTGTTCCTTGCTGGATCATCAATGTGACCAAAAAAGTCTCTTTCGCTAACCTCTTGTGCAGCTTACAGCTAACTAAATACCCCATTCTTAGTGAGATTGTTTCTGTTTAATTCAAACATTGTTTTTCTGGCAAGCAGTAAGCTTTTGTACCTTCAGTGGATACTAAGTCTTCCTTATAATTTGTAACATGGTTTATATAGTTCTTCAAATATCCATTTGTTTTATCTGTGATATTCCATAAACCTCAGTGCTTTAGAAACCTTTTTTTTTTTTTTTTTCCTTAATAAGTAGTATTTTCTGGAGTTTTGTGTAAGCATCTAGAAATGCAACAATAAAAGTTTTGTAGCCTTGTTAGAGCCCGGCAAATTTTGTAGATGACAGAAAGCAATGTTGAATGCAAACACTGCAGAAAGACCTTGTGGTACTGACTTGATTTGAAATACATCTGCAGTTTTATGATGATTTGCTCAAAGTAACCATAATTATGCATAACCCTAATTATGCAATAAATGAGGTTTCAAGTTAAGCCATAGCCTTTAAAGCACTGGGACAACAGCAAGAACCTTGAGATTTGGGGAAGTGTGGATAGTTTGATGGAACAGCAGCAGTTAAAAGGCAAACAGTTGCAGTGGTGGTGTTTTGAACCTGAGTACGATCGTCATTCTCTCTACTTAAAAAGAATTTAATCAGATTAGAAGAAACATGGAGAAGGGAGGCAGCAAGGATCACGTATATAGAATTGCTTATGTTGTTCATGAGGAGGGATTAAACAATTTTGGTCTCTTAGCTAGGAGGACAATGTTGACTTCTCACAATATGAAAGCTAGAGAGCACGAAATGAAGTGATAGGATAGATTTAATGTAAATGAGTCTCTTACCACAGAGAGTGTAGTAAAAATGCCAGAGTTGTTGCTATAGGTAACTGTGGAGACCTAAAGTACGAACAGATTAAAAAGCAGTTAGGTGAACTGTCTAGGATTTGGCTCCTTCAGAAGTGCAGATGCTTTCCACACCTTTCATTGCTGGCTGATTTACCAAAATTGTGGATGCTGGGAGAACTCTGATAAACAAAGCAACCGGTTAGGGTTGTTAGGTGCTATAATTAACTTAGCAAAGTTAAACATTCTAGATGAAAAATTCAGTGTGGCTGAATTGCTCTTTGTAACTTGGCACTTTTATGCGTACTAAAGCCTTTTGTAGGAGTTTCATCTGTTTCTGAGTAAGCACAGTATTCCTAAAGCTTTCTCTTTTTTTAACATTTATAGCTGTCTTGTTAGTCCAGCATCAACAGTGAGCTACATGGAACAGAGAGATGCACTTTGACCTGCTGACTTTATTTGTAGTATCTCTTCTTGATCCCAGTGTGAAAAGTGTGTTTTTATGACATAAACTCACGTTCCCTCAGCCCCATCTCTACCTGCTGTGGGCACTGGTTATGCTAGTTGTGTACAGGTTACTATTGTAATTGAACATTTAAAACTCTGGCTGCAGCAAAAAATGACTGATTAGAATGAAACTAACCGTGGGATGCACTTGGATGAGCAAAGCTGTAGAATAACGTGTCTTGGGCAAGGCTTGGAGATCAGCTGTTCCAAACTCCCGTGCAGAGCAAGGCCAGCTTTGAAGGTGGATCCACACTGAATACAGCCCAATGTATCGCCGGTCTAATGTTTGGTAACAGAAAATCATTGTATGAAATGTTAAAAACAAGCCCTATGATGAAACAGTATATCAGAGAATACTCAGGTGCTCGTGCCTTTATTGCTTTGTATATTTGAGGCAGAAGTAACAGAACTTTTAAAGGTGGTGAATGTTTGCTTTTGTTTATAGGAGTTGGGTTATGCCGGTGAACATCAGAGTCCATCCTGAAAGAGGTATTACAGGGAACAGGTGAATAACTTGCTGCTCTTTTTCTCCCCCACCAGATCGTATATTGAAAGAATCCAGCAAAGTTTTTGAAGATGTTTTGGAGAGCTTTTACTCAATTGATTGTATTAAGTCACAGTTTGAAGCTTGGCGCTCAAAGTACTTTGCTTCTTATAAGGATGCTTATATTGGCCTCTGTTTACCAAAGTTGTTTAACCCTTTAATCAGACTTCAGCTGCTTATTTGGACTCCTTTGGAGGTAAGGTCCTCCGCAAGCAACTTTTATCTAAGCTTCTAACTAGTGGTTCTTTCACACTTCTGCAGAGCAAAGTAAATTGCACTTTTGATTTGTGCTTCTCATAAATGCATATTCTGAGCATGAAGTTTAAAGTGGGCACATCTCTTGGGGTGAAGCTTTTCTGGGGAGTTTCTAACAGTTGTCCTCTGCCCAGCAGGCCAGAGTTCAATTCAGCACATGCCAGTACCTTCTCAGTGAGTGGCGTAGACCAAAAAGCCAAACAGCTCCTTTAGTAATACATTCAGGTTTTAAAATACATAAGAGAAAATCGTGATTCTAGAGATAGTTGTCCATATACACTAGTCTGATGTGTGATGGTGTCATTAGTAGTGTGCAGGTAAAGAGGCAGGACATTTTCTTCGCTTCTTAGGAATCGGGCTTACCTGTGTTTCTGAGGGAAGTTGTGTCACTGCTTCAGAATTAGGGGAGCCAGTGCAGGTCAAGTAATTGGCCCATCCTTGTGCCAGGTTAAGAGACTGTTTGGTCTTCAGACGCCGGATCTTTTTTTTTTTTTTATTTTTATTTCTAGTGCAGATTGATATCTGATACATAGATAAAAAGGATGAGATTTTTGAGTTGTTATTGTGCTCAGTTGCTGCTTACTCTGCCTGCTTAGTACACTTGATAGACTGTTTTATAGTATTTTTGTTCTGTTTTGTGAGTGTATCATACTTGCATATATAATACTTTATTTTTACACTTTTTTTTTAATATGGTGACTTCAAATCTCTGTTTAGGAATCTAACCTCAAGGGCTTTTTTTTTATTTGTTTGTTTTTTTTTTTTTTATTAGGGCAAGTGTCGAGATTTTGAGACTATGTTGTGGTTTGAATCGTTACTGTTTTATGGCTGTGAAGAACAGGAGCAAGTGAAAGATGATGCTGATATTTCACTATTGCCTACCATTGTAGAGAGAGTTGTTCTTCCTAAATTAACAGGTATAATCTTAGAAAGAAAAGTGGGGGGAAAGGGATGTGTGCAGAAGCTGATGCTTGTCTGCGCTTTCACATTTTATTGTTTTGTAAATTATTGCCTGTCTTAGTACCTGTATTTGAGTATTTGCAAAGTGGAGTAATTCCTTAATTTCTTACAGTGATTTCTGAAAATATATGGGATCCTTTTTCTACAACACAAACATCTCGAATGGTAGCACTTGTGCAGAAACTAGTAGATGGATATCCCACAGTGATGAATGCAGAAAACAAAAATACACAAGTAAGTTGTTTTTTTTTTCTTAAATATCTTGCTTAAGTTAAGGAATTTGAATACAGTTTTTAGTGTGCTATATTGAAGAACACAGCATGCTTAGTGAGCAGCAAGAAAGAGAATTTTGCAATTACTTGATTCTCTGCAGCCTAGTTACGGAGAGTCAAGTATGGTGGTAAATTAGAAGCAACTCCTTGAAGTCTCCCCAAAATAGGTAGATGTTGGAGATGAAAAGAGATACCAAATGTACTAACACTTGTTGGTCTGCAGTTTTGCTTTACAGGTCTGCTACAAGTAGTCAGAGTTTTTTGGTTTTTTTGTTTTGTTTTTTTTTTTTACATCTCTGTAAGCTTTTCAAATCTATTGCCTTGAAATTCGATTGGTTTACTGATCTCCTGTGAATACAACAACCGATGTCATGAGTTCAGGTGCTGCAGTTAATGCAATGTATATGTGTTGCCTTTAGAATAATGGGAAATAGGCCAAAGTGCGTGTCTATGGGGAGGTTAGCAGAAGATTAAAAGTAACAGAAGCCGTAACTTCACAGAAGCTAATCGTATAGCCAAACTTAACCATAAAGTACTTCCATTGCCTTCATTTTTTATTGAAAGTGTCAAGTTTCAGCTCTGTTAATTATTATAGGCTTCTCTAAGACTTTATTTGTATGTGTGATTTAGTAGGTATGCCTTTTACTGTTAGGGACACAAATGTTCTTTGTTGATTTGAAAATCAATTTCTGAGTGATTAACTATTAAGCAGTGCTTTGGACACTTCTGAAAAAAAATTATCTGTTTCAGATGCTTTTAAAGGCATTGTTGCTAAGAATGAGGAGAACACTAGACGATGATGTATTCATGCCCTTATATCCAAAAAAGTAAGTTTCCTTTCAATTGTAGTGTTAGACCTTTATTAGCAAGTTGGTGTCTTCTGTCCTTAGTTAACAGGGTTTTCTTTCCCAGTATGGTTCTCTGGCTGGATACAGGAGATCTTTCGGTGTCATGCTATGAGGATTTAGCAAAGACAAGCAGGATGGAAGGGAATATTTATAGAAATGAACTGTATGTGGGAAGGAGGAAACCAGCAAACTCCAGACAGAGGTGGTCTTGGTTGCTCATTAAAGAAATCTCTTACTTTCCAGCATCTTAGAAAACAAGAACTCTGGTCCATATTTGTTTTTCCAACGACAATTTTGGTCCTCTGTTAAGGTAAGTCAGTAAATACATCAGTAAATCTTTGGTTTAGACAGTGTAGCAATAAAATCCTCTTCTAATTTGTGAAAAATGGTAGTTGCAAAATGCTTTAACTTTATTTGAAAGGACTCTAAATTAGGCTTCTTGGTCTTTGGGAATGCACTATGTCCTCTTCAAAAGATTGCCAAGTGAAAGCACCATCATTTTAACTTGTATGTTGTGGGTTTACTTCGTATACTAAACACTTATTTTTTTTTTGAATGTCACCATGATTGTCAGAATAAAATAACACTGCTTTTATTTCATTTATGTGGGAATGAGAGAGATTAGTTTGTAATTTTTTATATGTGTAGTGTGAGAATCTTCATGAAAATAACTCAGCCCCTTTGCAAATTGCAGTGAGCTTTTCAAAAGTAGAAGAGCAGTTGTATTCTTTTAATTATTACTATTTCTAGTTTAATTGAAATGATAAAGAGCGTGAAAGAAAAAGCGTGTGTGTGCAACGTGCAGTAGAGTTTGCAAAGGTCTATAAGAAGCTATGGCTGTTGGAGTTTAATTCCAGTAAGAGGCTGTGAAGAAAACATTCCCAACTAAACAGGAAAGTATGAGACCTGTATTGATTGAACTGGTGATCTCGATGATCATGCAAACAGAACTCTTATCTGGAATTTTCTATTTAAATTGCAGCAGAGAGGGAGACTGTATTCTGAATAGGTTTGCAATCACTTCACTTACTTCAAGTATTTGGCACTGAATTCTTTCACTTTGAAATAAAAGTCAACTCCTTAAATGCTGCCTAGAGGAAAAAAAAATGCACAAAGCTCATTTATTAAAATGCTGTTGTTAAAAGTGAAACAGATCACTTATTTAGGGCTTGTGTTTCTTTTTAAGTGTGAAATTGCCTCCTTCTGGCACTATCTATCAGAGCTTGGGCAGTTTAGAAGTATGCGTGCTCTCACCACCGTTTTATTTTAGGGCAGCATTAAAAATACATCTCTCTTGTGCTAGCAAGTCAGTTACAGCATCACAGCCGAACAGAAATAGAAGCTGGGAGGCAAGCGCTCGTTTACTGTTTCCTGATGATCTGCCTCAACAGTCAACTGCTGGCTGCGTTCGTTTGCACAAGGCTGGCAGCAATTCCCTGCAGGCCATACGCTGGGGGGAATAACAACTGTACACTTGGCTTAGCCAGCGCTGCCCCGTGACACTTTCCGTGCTTCTTGTGCCCCTGTGCTTTGGAAATAAGGGTGTGCTGACAGCATAACTAGGGAGTTTGTTGGCAAGGGGGCCACAAATTTGCCCCTGGATGGCATATACTAGGTCTCACTTGGCTTGACATTCACATCACATTTTGAGAAGAAGATGGCTTAAAACTTTAATTCTTCTCTTTTTTCTGATTTCTTATGCGAAACCTGGGTAGAGTTGAGGAGGTGGTGGTGGTTGTATGAGAATTCATAACACTCTGGGCTTGTACTCCATGGATGCTGAATAGTTTTGAAGCTAGCAGGAGGCATATTTCCACTGCTTACTTTGGCCACGCTGTTGCATTTGAAGAGACTTTAGAGTGTTTGATCAGCTTCCTGGTTTCAGTACATTTTTAAAAACTTATTTTCTGTGTGTTGTATTTTCAGTTATTAGGAAACTTTCTCCAGTGGTATGGAATTCTTTCAAACAAAACTCTCCAGGAACTGTCAATAGATGGTCTGCTAAATAGATATATTCTTATGGCTTTTCAAAACTCTGAGTATGGAGAGGACAGCATTAAGAAAGCTCAAAGTGTAAGTAAAATCAAACAATGTTTAAAACGGCTTGTAATTCACAAATTTCAACTGAAGGAACAGTAAAAAGTGAGGTTACCTATGAAAATTTGGCTTTGATATCTCAAAGTTGTAATGTCAGTGAAAAATAGATTATTTTTTTTAAATTTTTTTACAAAGTACATAAACTAAAGAACAAACCTTCTCTGGCTTATACCTGTAGATAGCTTAGATGTAGTGTAAGTTGCAGGGTTTTACTGCTGGGATTTTTGATTTCTTTTTTTTTTCTTTTTTTTTTTTTTGGTAGATTTCTCACTGTTCCACTCAGTTGAGCCTGGTCACTGCAATCTCATCTGGCAGACTATACAAATCAAGTTAGATAGCTTTTAAAATTTTGTTACTTCGTCTTTAACTTTCTTTTTTCCTGTTATGTCTAGGTAATTGCTTGCTTTCCTAAACAGTGGTTTGCTAATCTAAAAGGAGACAAGACTATTTCTCAGCTGGAAAACTTCTGTAGATACCTTGTTCATCTGGCTGATACCATTTATAGAAACAGCATTGGTTGCTCTGATGTAGAGAAAAGAAATGCGAGGTAACTTATTTTCAGTTAATGGAGTTGCAGTTCTTGTGTTTTGTGTTACTTTGCTAATGTAGGCAACCGTGGGCCAGTATCTCCATACTGCTGCGTGTCTTTTCAAACTTCCTTGAATTCAAACTTTTAAAATGTCATGATATGGTAGATGGGGAGACTTTTAAGGTGTCTGAAAACTGCAACTGCTGGAAAGCTTTAAATATTCATAATATATTTTGCACTACTGCTTAGTGTCACTGATTCCGGCAAATTTTGTAGCTACTGGTTTTGGACTGTTCCACTTTGTGAGCCTGTTGCTGATTCCTGCATAATGGTTTGTAAATTACAAACTGTGCTTCTGTATATGGTACAAAAGTTACGACTTTATTTACCCAACCAACTAGATGAACCTGTTTTCCTTTAGATTGAAGAGTCATTTTACTTGTATCTGATAAGCAGCATAATTAAAAGTCCACATTTAGATGCATACGTGTTACTGGTGGCCAAGTAACTTGAAATGCTATGGGTGTATCATTTTAAGCAATGATAAACTTAAAAACCCAGTTGTTGCACTGATGTGCAGGAGTATAGTAAGACTGGAAGATTGTTTGCTCCTGTGCTGTTGCATGGGAAGGAGAAGTTTCAAGGTCAGTAGTTCTGGTGTTCCAGCAAACCTGAAACTTGGAAAGACGAACCCTCTTGCTACCTGCATTAGTCATTCTTGATAGCTGAACTTGATTGAGCCATTGTTGAGTTCCTCTTCAATTATTGAGGCTCTGCAGGGGATTAGATCCTTCTCCTTTTTTGATCTTACTCGTAGCACTGAAACGTAGAGATAGGAATTTCCCTTAAACCAGAGCAGAAAAATCTTGGTTAAGAAGTGGTTTGGTTTCTTTTTCTGGTTTCAGTGTGGGGTTTTTTTTTTAAGTTACCATGTTGATTACTAGACACTTTTCTGCCTTTAGAGTTTCTTTTGACTGTGGCATATGAATCGTCTAGTTTCTAGAGAACGCTGAGCTTTGTGCCACACTGCGTTGTGTTCCCACTCCCAGGCTGTGCCTCAGAACTTTGTGTCCAAAGCATAATAGTAGTGTCACATACCCATTTAAATTTCCCCGTGATGCAGATTCAAAATACGCTTGTTACTCCTTCATTTGTAAAACCAGAATGCCTAGCCCAGCATGATACTGGGATTGAAATGGAGGAGTTGATAGAGAATCTGTTAGAGATTAAACTTTTGCTCTTTTGGTAGCCTGTTTCTAAATTTGAAAGAACTTTCTTTACCAGCTGGAATGATAACTTGGTAAAACTTTATACTGGAAGAGGAATATCCAACTAATCCTTTTTTTCTTAGCGAACTCTAATTTAATTTCTGTCTTCTGTCCTTCTGCCTTTTCCAGGCATTTAACAAATCTGTTGTCATTGCCCCCATTAAGCAGATAAAATAAGTCTGCAACAGAAGTACTACTTCTTATAACTGAACTAGTGTGGTTGTTTGAAACAAAGATGCATTAATTTCTGCTGAGAAGTGTGTCTTATGTCTGTTTGTGCTAGTTTTCCAAACGTTGGATGCTTTTTCACAGAACAGCTAGGTTCATTTTTAAGATTAATTTTGAACTTCTAATATCGTTTTGTGAAACTGGTCTAAATTTCATGTCCATCTTCTTAACAAGATACCAAAATTATTCTTGACAGCCAAAGTAGTACAGTTCTCTTAGCAGTTTGTTCAGCCTAAGCTTCCTAGATTGACCTGAATTGCAGTGCAGTTCATTGGTGGCAAGCTTCATACCTTTCTAAGGTGTGCATTAAAGCATACTTGCTGCCTTGATTGGTTTGGGGTTTGTTTTTTTTATTCCTTTGGGCTTGAATGTTAGTTAGCAAGAGATCTCTGACTCATTGCACAGTCCCAGAAGTAATCCAAGACATTTTCTTAATTATACTGCATCTGGTATTAAACCATATCGCATGATCAATTCCTACTCCCAAAATGTTTTTTTTATTTTCAGTACAAAGCTGATGGCCAAATTATTTTTATCACGCTAGGCAAATGGAGGAGGAAATGATGTGAAGTTACCGGAAACTAATTTGGTATACAGATTCACAACGTAGTCTTGTGTTGAAATATTCATACTTGTACATGCTTGTTCCGTTCCTGTACTGACTTCTCTTTTCTCTTTTTTAGGGAGCACATAAAGCAGATCATAAAGCTTCTAGCAAGCATCCGAGCACTGGATCATGCTGTGACAGTCGCAAATGATCACAACGTAAAAGAATTAAAGATTTTAATAGAAGGAAAATAGACTTTTCTGACAACTCATTTTGAGCTTTAAAACCATTCCTGATGTGTAATTTATGTACATATGTAAAGTTTCTTAAACTGTAAAGTATCGATCTTTGTTTTAATACAAAGTACATTCTTACATACAGCATCCTTCAAAAAAAAAAAAAAATTACTTCTTTGAAAACAAAAATGAAATCCCAAGATTGTCATCTTTCCAGAAATCCGATTTTCCTTAAAGTTTCTCAAAATCTTGTTTACAAAAATACTTTGTACCCATGATTAGTAGTAACTTACTCCTGTTAATTGTTCCATGGTTAACTGGAATGTGTATAATACATTATGTGTAATACAATGTATGCATATATTTATGCCACCATGTTGCTTTCACACTGGATCTAGAGATCTTGTATTGTTGGAATAAGCTTTTCATATGCTAAAAATACTTATTTTGACAATAAAATGATCATATTACTGGTCAAAAGGGCTGGCAAAACATTCAAATCTGTGAAAATCCTTTGAGCTAAAGAGTAGAGACGCTTCCAGATGGAACCTGACCTTTAAAAAGCAGCTGTGCTGCATTCAAGTCACAATACCTAAAAAATTCTTTGCATTCAGGTTATGGAACTGTTCCTGGAAACAAAACAGAAAGAAAAACCCAAATCAATGCTTAATTTTATTTTTTTTTTTAACAGAGGCATGCAATGAGAACGTGTGATTACTGCACAAGTATACATGACAGTACTTCCTAAGTCCCAAATACCTTTCAGTTTTGTAGGAGTAATAGTTTACCCAGGAACTATGACCCCTTGTTCCTTGTGCACATTGGTTAAATTCATTGTTCTTATCTTTTTTCTTTTTTTTTTTTTTTAATAACTTCATACATGGAACCTGTTTATTCTGATTGGTATGGTTGCAAGTACCAAGCAAAACGAAGGTGAAGAACATCTTATGATTTGAAGTACTTATATTGTAGTAAATATTCAAATGTTACACTTCCCACTAAATTCCATCTAAGACTAGTCTTGCAAAAACGTTTTTAATGTAAATGAAAAAGAAAACACTCTAAAAATCTGGTGATTTACAACAAAACTAGTGATTTGATCTTGGTGTTGAAGGCATGGAACAGCTGTAATTGCCTTGGATTAAGAGCTCTTTCTAGGTGTGCCCTGCTTTTTCAGAGAACTGTAGCAATAAATTGGCACAGAGTAATGTAAGAAATCATTGTATTATGCTCATGTCATGTGGTATAAATGAGTATATTCAAAATCTACAATTTGTAACATGCACACTTCATTTGGACACTGAAAAATTGTTTTTCTGAACTGTTGGGATTGATGGAGTACATTCAGAAATACCTGGTTTTAAAAATTCTTTCAATAAACTCATCTATCAAGGAGCTATTGCAGTGCAACTTGGTAAGCTTTATTACTTTAGAAAGGTGGTAAAGGAAGTGATGTATGTGCTGGCTCTCTACTTCAGTATGTCAGAAACAAGCCCCCTGGAGTACTATATCCAGCTCTGGAGCCCTCAGCACAAGAAAGGCATGGACCTGATCAAGAGGGTTCCGAGAAGAGCCACAAAAATAATCAGAGGGGCTGGAGCACCTCTCCTATGAAGAAAGGCTGCGAGAGTTAGGGTTGTTCAGCCTGGAAAGAAGGTTCCAGGGAGACCTTAACACAGTCTTCCAGTCCTTAAAGGAACTAAGAAATATATAAGGATATAAAGGATGTAAGAAGGATATAGGGGATGATATTTTTAGTATGGCCTGTTGCAACCACACAGGGGGCAATGGTTTTAAACTAAAACAGGTTTGATTTAGACTGGCTACAAGGAGGATATTTTTTAAGATGAGAGTGCTGAAACACTGGGACAGGTTGCCCAGAGATGTGGTAGATGCTCTGTCCTGGGGAACATGAAGATTGGGTTGGACAGGGCTCTGAGCAACCTGTCCTAGTTGAAGATGTCCCTGCTCAGTGCAGGGGGATTGGACTAGACGATGTTTAATGACCTCTTCCAACCCAAACCGTTCTGTGATTCTGAGACAAAAAAATAATTCTTAGAAGGTGGATTTTTTGAGTGAACAGAAGTGTCTCTATTTTCAAAAAGTATTTCATATACCTACATGAAGAGTAGTTAAGATATTTCAAAATATTATCATGCTGGTAGTTATAGGATTTAATAGTAACAGACTTGACCTTTTGTGTGCTTAAAATTTTACTGATTTTAGTATTTTGTTAGACTGAAGAGAGGACAAATAATCTGTGCTACCGATGTTTCTTAAAGAGTTTATTAATATTTAAGTAGCTTAATCATCAGAGAGTCAAAGTTGTAGAATGTTTGGTTGAAGGAGGAAGAAGGGAGGGAGTAATAAAAAATAAGCAAATAAGGTACTTTTTTTTTTATGAGGAACAATACTGTACAGAAACTTTTCTGCATCTTAATGCATACCTGCCTTATAGCCACAGGATCTCCAGGAGTAAGGTTACATAGTTCAGACACCTTTTGCCCAGTCTAGTTTGGCCACTCTTTCTAGTCTAGTCTTCCTAGTATAACGCTCCGTGAAGGTTAACTTCCTCACTTTAGGATAAAGTCTTTAACACAGGCATATAAGGTACAACAAAACCGCTGGTATTCAGAATAGCTGCTACCCTTACGCCTGTGATTATAGGGGAGGGTGATTCTGTTGGCAAACTAAAATACGCTCAGGCAGTTCTAAGTTAGGTTGGTTGTGCAACTGGATAGTGCTATGTTTGCAAAGGAATGTAAACGGCTACTATTACTGCCGGGGTGAAAATGTACTTTATTTAGGTATTTTAGATGATGGAATTCCTTCAACTGAATCTATGGAAACAGCCGGAAAAATTTAAAACCCTGTCCTCTCTGAATATATTAACAGAAGTGTGCATTGTGCGCTGTCAAAATCATTTAAAAATCACTAACAACCTCAACCGCCAAAGCTTTTCACAGGTTTTTCTGCCTCCAGAATTGTGACTGCTATCTAATACTGACGCCACAAGGTGGCAGATTCAAAGATTTCAACACTGGAAAATAAAGCAAGTACTTGGCCAGGAGGTGTCAGAGTTCGGATTTTCAATTACAAGTTTTCAGACACTGGGGGTAATAAAGCTATAGAAAGTGCAGGAAAAGGTTTGAAGACATTCTCTTATGGTGGCAGGTGCCTTTGTCAAAAAAAGGTGGCCTTTTCACCAAACCTGGTCAACAGTAATCCATCTACTCTGAAAGCCCTCTTCAGCATTGCTGTCCACACTGTCTCCCTGTGGTGATGGTGGGCAGGGCTACTAAAACAACAGTAACTGCATTTGTTTTGGAGACGATATTTATTCACACCCTCTACTGCCTCTCTGGGGAGAATATGTGAAATGAGTCATTCCTGCCCTATCCCGCTCGCTGTAGTTCAAGGAGGAGGAAAGCTATAGGTTCAAACCACCAGCTGTCACTTCAAACTTTGTTTTTCTTCTAATAGTATATATATAACTACAAAACTTAAATGCAGGTTCATAACTGCAGTTTCAGCAGGTCTGGAGCTCCAGACTAGTGGAGGAGCAAAGCCATTAAAGACATTTATTACTAGAAGCACATAAGGCATTTTGCTCCAATTCGGATTGCAACTAGAACTGTCAGGGAGGGAAGGAAAAGAACATATTTCTTGTAGCCTCGTTATAAATCACAGCTTCAGAGAATCTTTTTTTTAAGATAGCCTGTAGTCATTTTCCTAATTAGCTGCTACAAAAGACCAGCTATTCATATTACATTTAGCCCATCCTCCCTCTACTACAATGACAGCATGTAGCTGCGGTGTCCAAGCCCTTGCACCCTTGAGGAGTTTCTCCTTCCTATCCCCATACAATGCCCCATTTGGAGAACAATAACACGAAGAAACTTGCAGCGAAGTATACTTAGGGGTGATATGCAATCTAACTTCTCCTTTTGGGTAACGTGGTGCCTTTCCTATGTATAAGTGGTCGGCATTGTATAGGCGCTTAAAGACGTCATGTAAATAATGTTACATAGTTTTATTTATAAACAAAACAATCACCTTCACCTCTACCACTTCACCTGCATCTCATTTATTGATGCAAATTAAATGCTGGTAGTGAAGTTCTCATACTTTATCTAATGAGCTTTAAACAAGGTCACACAACTGCTGCTTGCTTGAGGTATAATCTGAAGACAACTGCTTTAGCATTATTCTCCCAGAGTTTACCACCGTTCACCATCAAAATTAACAAATCATTACAACAAGTTAAGAGACTGATGTCCTAGTTGATGACAAAATCCCATGTAAGAAGGTCCTAACACATTAAGTGACACGGCAATCTGATTTCTACTCAGAACTCAGAACAGGGACTCTTGAGAAAATCTAACAACCTCTTTAGTAGTTAGTGTTCTCTAGGGAAAGGAAAGATGTACAACATGGGAGAAAAAAAAGGCATGTAAAATCGTCAGTCGTTAACATTTTTAGGAACAGGATAATACATTACAGAATTACTACAGCTATTTAATAATTATAACTATTTTATTATACAGTTATGTATGATTACAATTATTACAGAATTACTTTTACCCTAAAGGTCACCAAGAGCAGAGGGAAAACTTTGCCCTTTACTATAAAGGAAAATAAAATGAAATGTGAAATGGAGAAGTCTGATGAACAAATTGTGCAGATACAGAGAGCCACATGATTCCTCTTTCTCCTCCTTTCAGATGCAACTCGTTTTCTGCAAAAGCTTGCTAATCAGGGGTTCTGCTTTCAGTTCTCCCAAAATTGCTCTATTAAAAAGGCATTTTTTCAGACAGAACCCTAAATACATATAGCAGAGAGGATACATATCTGCAGTTTTGATGTAGTGTACAGCTTTCATAGAATTACTTGGTGAGGTTTGAGCTAAACTGTCCTCTTGTGCACGGTGGTGCTTAAAAGCATTATCTGTCATCTTAGGTTTATTAGCCGTCCAATGAAAATGTCCTGTGATCAGTGCTCTAAAAGTAACAATGCCTGTTATCTAACCATCAGGCTTACCTGTGAAGTCACAAGCAAACCATTCCTGTAAGAGTAAGTAGAGGCATGTACAGAAAAGAGAACTCTGCGGAGGCTTCCACAATGGTTGCTGCAAGAAGGGAGAATGGTTGTGGTTTTTCGAGAAACTTGCGTGCAGCCAACAGGATGGATCAGAGTTGTGCGGTTTTGCCCTGCATGTGGTACTCCTAACATAAAACTTGGGTAGCCTTACAGTTGTCAGTTGAATTAGCCTGTCTGCACCAGGAAATAAAGGAGGATTTGTTTGTCCGGAATATTTTATTTCTGTAGATAACTAAAAATCTTGCCCTAAATATGCAGAAATAAATGAATGGCGATAAAGTAACTGCATGGGATCAAACTTGATAATAAAAGGGCCTGCAATTTAAGACTCTGCTCCAAACAGTGACGTAAGCATATGGTTTTGTTCAAATACGTGAATTGTCCCATTGACACCACTTACATTACTTTTGTGTTTTATGCACAAAAGTTTTCATAAATGTTTTCATAAAGCAGCAATCTGGAGAGAAGCACATATGTATCTCCAAGATTTGGTGTAGTATTTCTCTTACATGCTTAAGCCCAAAGATTCATGGTCTAGATTTCATACAAGTTCTCGAGTATTGTCAGTTGTCGTGGTTTAACCCCAGCTGGCTACTGAGCCCACACACAGGAGCTCACTCACCACCACCCCCAACACCCTCCCCTGGTGAGATGGGGGAGAGAATCAGAAGACTGAAAGTGAGAAAACTTGTGAGTTTAATAGACAAAGCAAAAGCCACATGTGCAAGCAAAGCAAAACAAGGAATTCACTCACCACCTCCCATTGGCAGGCAGGTGCTCAGCCATCTCCAGGAGAGCAGGGCTCCATCACTCACGATGAGTACTTGGGAGGACAAACGCCATCACTCTGAACATCCCCCCTTCCTTCTTCTTCCCTCTGCTTTATATGTTGAGCACGATGTCATATGGTATGGGATATCCCTTTGGTCAGTTGGGGTCAGCTTTCTGGGCTGTGCTCCCTCCTAGCTTCTCGTGCCCACCCCACTCCCCTCAGCCTACTTGCTGGTAGGTTGGTGCAAGAAGCAGGAAAGGCCTTGACTCTGTGAGCGCTGCTCAGCGGTAACTGAAACATCCCTGTGTTATCAACACTGTTTCCAGCAAAAATCCAAAACATAGCCCCATACTAGATACTATGAAGAGAATTAACTCTATCCCAGCCCAAACCAGCACATTTGTTTACTGTCTTTAGACTTCTGTGACACCTAGCTAACAGAAAAACGTTAAGTGAGTTGTAGCTTGGGTGACTATGGGCCTCACACGCCCTGAGGACACGTGGCTTAAAATCGTTGTATTGCACTTCAATAACATATTGCCATTTTACCCAAAAGCTCCCATCAGGATAAGTCATTCATTGAACTACAGATATGAAAATTACGATGTACACACATGGTTCTTACCTCAAGGAGCCAGCAGTTCAGAGACCCCGCATCTGCAAACAAGTGGTGGGTAGAGCAAACTCAGCTTTAAAGATTTAACGAGCAGCAGGAGTTTGCAGGAGTCAGGCCTTTGGTAAGTGCTAGGAAGGACAGGCTTAAGTAAATAGAGTTTCAAAACATTTCCATTGCTGTTGACGTGCCAATTTCGCCATGTACAGCCCCACAGATGTCCCTGAGAAAACGGTGCTTTGAACATTTAGTGGAATGGGTAAAATAGTTGGTGGCCTTGCTGCCAGCGATGCACGTGCCAGAGCCTGGCAGCCCCGGGCTGCTGCTGCTGCCACCGCTGCCAAGAGGAGAGGTGGGGTGTGTGAAGCTGCTGACACTGCCGAGGCTGACGTCTGCTCTCTCTCTGCTTTTTTATTTTTTGCCACTGCTGCTTTTTTCACTCCTCCTTCCAGTTTGGCAGCAGATTCTGCACGCCCAGAAACTTTCCTCTTCCCCTTTCAGGCACCCCAATTCTGCCTTTGCGGCTGCCTTCCCTGCGACAGGCGCAGCATGGCCTTGGGCCTCCTCATCTTTTTGATACCAATAGTAAATGTTGACAAAGTTGGTGAGAAGCCTCAAGCCAACTTCACTTTCAGACAGCAAAGGACTTTTAAATGGGCTCTGCTCTGAAGCCAAATGAAACTCTGGTGGCTTGGCTGTCTGACTCGATGCTCTTTTACTCCCCTTCTCAACACGACAGGGTGAGAAAATAGGATGAAAATGCTCATGGATCAAGATAAAGATGGCAAGATAGCCTAACAATTACCACCGCGGGAAACAGATGGGAAATTAATTTACTCTATTGCCAATTAAAATAGATTTGGATACTGAGAAACAGAGACAACATAATGCCTTCCCTCCAGCCCCTTTATCTCAGGCTGAGCTTCACTTCCTCATTCCCAACTCCTCTATCACCTCCCTGCTCCTGAGCTCCAGGTTACAGAGGTTTGTCTCAATATTTCCATATATTTAAGGTCAGTGAGATTCTGAAATTCAGTTGACAGGTGGGGAAAAATTACTAATACCCTTTTATTACACAAAACTGAAGACCAAATCAAACGTTGTTTGTGACATGCTTTGCTACATTAAGCAGTATATTACATTGGCAATTAGAATCAAATATTCATTCTCACTTTACATAAACTTACAAACAGCAGTATTTTCTTAAGTTAGTAATAGCTTCATCAGAGCTCCCACTATTGGGTAGCACGTACATTTTTTACGTTCTCAGCTGATGTACAGTGATACTAGTGGATGAAAAAGTGGATGTGAGCCAGCAACCCGTGCTTGCAGTCCAGAAAGTTGTATCTGGAGCTGCATAGCAAAAGCATGGCCAGCAGGTTGAGGGAGGCGATTCTGCCCCTCTGCTCCACTCTGTGAGACCCTGCCTGCAGTACCGTGCGTGGCTCTGGGGTACCCAGCACAAGAGAGACATGGACCTGTTAGTCTGGGTTCAGAGAAAGGACAGAAAAATGGGGGCTTCCCATTTGGGAGGACTGGAGACATTCAAAACCTGCTTGGACGCCTTTCTATTTAGGTTCCTGCTCCGGCAGAGGGATTGGACTAGATGATCTTTTGAGGTCCCTTCCAATGCCTAACATTCTGTGATTCTGTGTGACTGGAACATCTCTCCTGTGAAGAATGGTTGAGAGTTGGGGTTGTTCAGCTTGGAGAAGAGAAGGCTCCCTGAGGGAGACCTTATTACAGCCTTTCAATATGTAAAAGAGGTTTCATAGAATAATAGAATAGTTTGGGTTGGAAGTGACCTTTAAAGAGAGATTTTTTTTACCAGGGCCTGCAGTGACAGGACAAAGAGCAACAGTTTTAAATTGAAAGAGGGCAAATTTATATTGGACATAAGGAAGAAACTCTCTATGATGAAGGTGGCGAGACAGTGGAACAGGTTGTGAAGAGAAGTTGTGGGTGCCCATCACTGAAAGTGTTCAAGGCCGGCTTGGATGGGGCTTTGAGCAACCTGATCTTTTTCACAGTGAGGGTGACAGAGCACTGGAACAGGCAGCCCAGAGAGGTTGTGGAGTCTCCTTCTCCGGAGACATTCAAAACCTGCCTGGACGTGTTCCTGTGTGACGTGCTCTAGGTTCCTGCTCTGGCAGGGGAGTTGGACTTGATCTTTCGAGGTCCCTTCCAGGCCCTAACAGTCTGTGATTCTGTGATCTAGTGAAAGATGTCCCTGGCCTGTGTTAGGGGTGGTTGGACTAGAGGATCTCTGAAGGTCCTTTCCAACTCAAACCATTCTGTGATCCAAGGATTCTGATTCTATTTTAGCTGATGCACTTCTCTGATGTTTTGAAAAGTCACTACGCAAATAACAGAGTAGCTCATTTTCAATTGCATAATAATGACTAGCTATCAGAAAAAAATGTATTACCCTGAGAGAAAACATGTGTGTTCAGAAGAAAACAGTCACACATGCCACCTAAACCTATTGTAGCTGCTGAAAAAAGGTGAATAAAGTTGATAGATCCATTGTTTTACACTACAATTATCTATCATTTTAGCCATAGGCGTATCTTGCAAAGCAACCTTTAAATTGCTGTCCTTGTTAGTGACCTTTATACATGGAAAAGGACACACTTGCTTTGCTTCCACAGCAGCCATGTTGTCATGCTTTTATTTTTACGTTCTCAATGGTAAAAGTTTCACAAAGGGTTGTTTGGGTTTTTTTGCTGCTCTGCTATAGTTCAATTACATGTGAGTGTCTACCGTGAGCAAGTGAGAAATGTCATAAAGTATAAAAAGCTGTCAGCAATTATGCAGTCTAGTAGTTCCAAACACCATGAAACTTATCTTCTAAATAGTCTTTTAAAATATCATACTTTTCTTTTTCTATAGAACATTTTCATTGAGGTGGTCATAATGCATGTAGGAAGTTGGCCAGCTAAAAATACACCAGAATTACTGTATTGAGTTTGGGTGAGCTGGAGTTAATGTTCCCCAGAGCAGCTCTTATGGGGCTGTGCTTTGTATTGGGAGGCAGATAAGGCGCTGGTGGCGCGGCTGCTGCTGAGCAGCGCTTGCACAGCACCAAGGCTGGCTTTCCAACATCTTCCCTGCCCCGACCAGTGAGATGGGTAATATCTTGTCAGGGGACACAGTCAGGACAGCTGACCCAAACTGACCAAAGAGATATTCCACACTGTGTGACGTCAGCTCAAGTATAAAAGGGAGAGAAAGGAGGAGGAGGAGGGTGGGGGGCTTCCATTTGAGAAGACGCTTGTCCTCTGAGTGACCGCTATGCGTACCGGAGCCCTGCTTCCCAGAAAAGGCCAGACATCGCCTGCTGATGGGAAGCAGAGAATCAAATCTTGTTTTGCTTTGCTTTGTGCACGCGGTCCTGCTTTTCTGGTTTTTCCATTAAACTGCCTTTACTGTATCCCACGGGCTCTTCCCATCTTATTCTCTCCCTCCTTGTCATGCTGAGGGAAGTAGGGGGGAGTGGTAGAGTGACTTGGTGGGTACCTGGCATTCTGCCAAAGTCAACCCATCACAATTATTTAAACTGCATTTTACATCACAAATATTTGCTCCATGTTCTCTCCCATCAGTGTACTCCAATCCACTGGTGCTTAGCCTATGGCAGGTATGTGGGATAAGGCCATATTTAAATATCAAAAGGTTATGCATACAATCTACTATTTTATTAGATGAGACCAGAGTTATTCAGGGAATACATATCAAACATAACTTTTTTTTCCAATATAAAGTTTATAAGAAACAAAAAAAAGGTCTTTCCCTTTTTCAACTTTTACTCTTTACAAAGAGAATTGAAGTTGGATGAAATGGTAGCAGGAAGAAATGCCACCATCTGAAATCAAAGACTGCCCAGCCATCTCAGGAGGTAACAACACTTTTACACTTGCCCTTATGTATATTCTTTAGATCAAATTATAGTCTTGGCACAAAGAGTTTCTTCAGTTTTTTCAGATTTTGTTTTTTTTTCTACTTCAGCTCTCCACTCAAACCACCACCCCGGCCACGATTATCATCTGAAGTGCAGCAAAACCCACTTCTCTCTTGATTTTACCGCGTAGCTCTCAAACCTGCCTTCTGTAGTCTCCTCAGTAGCTTGCAATGTATCATCGACAGAATAAAGCAAAGCCCCTGTGAGGCGGCACTCCTCCACTTCCAGCCTGCATAGAGGCCAAACGGAAAATTCCAAAGAGATGCTTATGGTCTGTCCCTAAAACTTCGGAAGTCTGTCAGGCAGAGGCAGGCTTTAGCCGTGATCCAGCGCTCCCAGCCGAGCCGAGGCACCCTGCGAGCACCCCCGCCGATACCTTTCATGCCCATCACGCATTTTGCGCAGTGAGATTTTTCAGTCTGTGCTGCCATCGGTGCCCCTGTCGCTCAGACTTTTCTCCCCGCCTCACCTGGAATAAACACACAACCGCGGCTGAGGCTGACTGTAACACAGCCTCACCGGGCACCCAGAGCACATCTTTCACCTTCGAAGCCTGCAATCCAGCACTGTCACAAGACAAGGCGGAGAGAGAACTCCTTGTCAGGGCTCTCCTCACTTTTCCCTAAAGGGCCAGATTTCCTCAGGCTGCACTCCGCCCTGACAGCGGCGCTTGTCCAACACTAGTACTCTGGTTCAAGGCGCCCTTGACAGGGCCTACATGACGGACGCCGCTCACTCCAACCCACGGCTGCCGAAGCCTCCACCCATCCCGGCGCCGCCGCTCACCGCGGGCCGAGACACCCCCCTGCCCGCACA
>VWZK01009922.1:422595-450628 GCA_013396935.1 Baryphthengus martii | reverse complement strand
CGGCTGATATACCGGCCCGGTGCCGGCTCCGGGGCAGCCCCTCGGCTGGGCGGTGGGAAACTCGTGGCTGTTCGGTGGCTCCTCTCCTCCTGCCCGGTAAAGGAGAGGGGCTCCGGGTGAAGGGTCGGACCGGCGCCTCTGCTCCCCGGGCAGTGCTGCGCTTCAGGGTGGGAGCCGGCGTGTTCCGTACCGGCGGCGTAAAGCCCGTGTCCGCCCTGGAGGTTACGGGCGCTGAGGTGAAGGGAAGGGAGAAGGGGAGGGAAACCCTGTTCTGGCTGTCGAGTAGAATGTTCCCTCGCTATGTGTTTCCTGAGCTTAAGCTCTTAAAATTTGGCTGCTCGCGCGTTTGTTTATAATTTCTTATTGTTTGGGGTTTTAAATTGTTTTAAAGGAAGCCCGTCACTATGGCTTACAGGCAGTTTCACTAGTACGCTACCGCAATGTTTCGATCGTCAGCCGCTGCAGGGGAGGGTTTAAATCCAAACAAAAACCTGCTTTCATTTCAAAAAAAAAAAAAAGAGAAAACAAAATAGGTTAACGTTTTTGTATTATCTTTTAAAACGTCTTAACAGCTTTAGTGTTTAAAATACACTGTCCTTTTGTACAAGGTCAGAATCAGTAAAATACCTCTAAAAATTGAAGCCTGCCCAGGTTTCTGATCCTCTGTGCTTGGTATTAGTTTGATTGAGATAGTTGCCACTCTTACGTATTTGTGGTGGCTAAAGAACTGTATTTTCCTACTTTTTTTTTTTACCTGGAGAAGAAATGCTGTTTATTGAGTATTATGAAAGAATTTCTCATTGTCTCTGAGAAGCTTTTAAATAAATCCTTTATTTTGAAAGATATTTCCCTGGGTAATTGTGGTTTTGAAACGTTGTTATGTTGTCTTTAGAACGTCCCTGTATTTGTTTTGGAACACGAGATAAAACAAGTCTCATGAGGTAGGAAGAACGAGCAGATCTTTTTATTGTTGTCTGGTTTTGTTAAACATGTAAAAATCCCTAGAAAAGGATGCAAGTCAGACCTGCTTTGCAGAAGGTATCTGGAAGCAGAAGAAGGTTTCACTAACATCATCTTGTGTTGGACAGGACTGCCTCCGATAAAGGCAAAATGGCTTTCAGTAAAGGATACCGTGTCTATCAGAAGCTGGATCCTCTTCCATTCAGTGTGATAGTGGAAACCAGAAACAGAGAAGAATGTCTCATGTTTGAATCCGGAGCTGTGGCTGTCCTCTGTAAGTCGATACGTTTTGATAACTACAATGTGAAAAGTTGGCAGACTTGACTTTATTTATGGAATGTAAAGAAGCAGCTCTTCTGTTTTCTTATTTGCTAATGGAGAGGATTCTGATTTAAATAAGAAAAAAAACCCAAACATTTTCCTATCTTCATCTGTCGAGAGAGAATTTTACACGTATAGTTACATTCCATCATGCATGTATATTTTTCATGTATAGTAATTTTTTTTATTATAATAACTTCCTACAACATCTACGTACTTTGATTCTGAACAACCTTCTCCTTTTGCATACATGATAACTCATTGAAAAGCTAATTCTCTGTGTTGTATTTCATAATAAAAAAAAAATCTACATTCTTAAACGGTACATTATCTTAATTTAGTTTTTATTTCATTTTGTATCATGATTTTTTGATGGCTTTTTGATTTTTAACTTTGTTTTATCCCTGTATTTTTAACCTATCTTGAGACTCTGTATTGATTTGTCTTGTAATAAAATGAGTCATATTTGGAGCAAGGTGTCTTGCATTGCTAAGTTATTTTTACATGTTTTCAGTGATAAATGTTTCCCTTAAATTCTTCTTGTTCTCCCACCGTTTTTTTTTTAAAAGTCATTTGAAGGAAGACGCGTAAAGAGAAGTGCAGAAGAGATCTGTGAAGCCCATAGATAGGATTTTTAAGATGTAGTTTGGTTTGTATTCTTCCGAAAGTCTGGGCACCTTGTTGCACAGGCTTACTAAGCTTGTTTTTGCCTCTTTTATAGAAAGCTTTCATAACATGGAAGTATTTTTTTTTCAGTCAATAACTTTTTGATAATTTATTCTTTTGCCTGTTCACGATTTTCTAGCCTAGCTATTCTAAACATCTGATCAGAAAATGGGAGATATGATTCACTGCTTGAAGTCTGAGTGAACTCAAAAACCTGCCTTTCAGGAGGATGCTCTGGCTTCAAGACTGTGGAGCAGGCTGAATTGGAAGTGTGTTCTCTAACAAGATTTAGAGTTAGAAATATGATTTCCAAAGAGCAGTGGGACTTGAGAGATGTTTCATTTCCTCAGTATTTGCAATTGCCTCTCCTATATATGTGAGTGTGCTCCTTGGCTTGGCTCTTCCTTGGCACGGTCTCTTTCTGAGGCACCTGGCTGTCCCTGTGTCCCGTGTATTTCCACGTCCTAAGGTACCTGGAAGTCGGGCCGTAGAGTCATCTGTGCTGGACAGGCTGTGTGAAGACGTGCTTTCTAGCATACAGCTTAATCCACATCCAGAATGTATGATTAGGACAAGCTGCCATTAGCTGTGGTAGGCCTAGCAATGGGACGTGTCGGCGTGATTGGCATTGTAGCTGCAATTGTATGATGGTCTAGGTAAAAAATGAGTGTTCTTTCCTCCCATTTTTGAGAATTTATTTTTTTTCTGATACAGTTTCTTCTTACTATGTATTTAAGTAATCTCATTGACATTGCCAGCAGTGTTTGAAATTCATTTTTTTCGTTGTGAGAGTGGTGAGACACTGGAACAGGTTGCTCAGGGAGGTTGTGGATGCTCCCTGCCTGGAAGTGTTCGAGGTCAGATTTGGACAGGGCTTGATCTTGTGAGAGGTGTCCTTGCCCATGGCAGGGAGATTGGAACTAGATGATCTTTAAGGTCCTTTCCAATCCAAACCATTCTGTGATTCTATGATTGCATAGCATGAATTGGGTTGGGAATTAAGTCTCCAGTCATAAAGCTAGTGAACAAGTTTAGTGATATCCATAAAACGTGGAAAAACGCTTTAAAGTTTTATGGGAAACTTTATTTTAGGACATGTTTAGTAATTACTGAAGGACATGTTTAGTAATTACTGAACATGCTTAAGCTACTTAAGGAGCAATGTATTAAAAATAATCTGTTCCTGAAAGTTACGCTCAAAAATGACAATAAGTTAGTAGCTTTCTGGGCTGCAATACGCTTCAGGCACCTGGATAAACTTTCTAAAAATTAAAATCAGTATCAGAGATCCTGCCCTCTTCTATGCCTCGCATTATTACCAAGCAGAGGAACTGGAACTCAGAGGATGTTTGAAAGCCTCTTCCTTCTTGGATTCTGTACTTAGTAATAGCACATTATTAATCTGTAAAGGTTTCTCTTTGGTATTTTAATTGGTAGGTTACAACATAGTAAACGTTCATACTTAGCTAGAAGTAATTGCCCTGAATATTGTTTTCAGTGACCTTAACCAGTAAACTGCCTACTCTCTTGCTATCTGGTAAATGGGCATATTTTCCCAATGCATATTTAGCTGTGGCATTTTGCTTGAATTTCCTTTTTTGCACCTAAACTCTTTAGGTACTGAAACATGATTCTTTTCTTAATGGTTGAAAGATCACAATCATACCCTTGAACTGACAGCAGAAGAAAATGCTAGAGTTCCCTAGCTCTGGATTTATTTTTTTTTTCTTCTCTTTCTACTTGCTGTTCGCTTCTGGTATCTGTTCTTTGTAGTATATATTTAAAGGAGTACAATTATTAGTGCTTGGGGAACATTTCTAAAGTACTACTACTCTATCTGTCTAGTCATGACACAGAAGCCAGTCAGCGTATTCTGGTCTGTAGCTTTACAAACTTCGTGATGTTGGTACAAATCTAAACGCCAAAGTTAATGAAAAACTGGCCCTTGGAGAAGATTCCTCAGATGTTTGTAGAATCTATGTGAATAGCTAGAAAAATGCTCAGGTCGCGTGTATATCCATTTAAATGCAGAACAGCATCACTTTAGGCTGTTAAAAACTTTTGCTAATAGCGCTTAACACTTTTTAGATTGCATGAAAACTGACAGTACTTATCTCAAACTGTTAGACATTTTTCAAAATATTTTAATAAATACTGAAGATAAAATAAGATGTTTAGCCTTATATTCGACCATAGTTCTTACCTGTATGTAGGATGTATAATAGAGGCACAACCTACTGAAATACACTTTACCATTAGGAGTGATTCTTGTGGTTCAGTTCTGAGAGCCTTACTGAACTGCATCTGGGGTATCCATGTATAGAAATTTGGATATGAAATGGGCTAAAAGAAAGGATTGGAAGCTTACTGAGCCTTTAAATGTCATCTCAAAGGAACTACATCTGTCATTTTGCTGAGGAAAGAATAACAGTATTAACCTTCATCCGCTTTACATTCAATGAAGCATTGCGGAATGATTCAGAAGCTTTACTTAGGCCTCTGTATGAAATGCTAGACAACTCATATGCAGTGTGATTTCTTTTATTTATTTATTTATTTATTTTCAGTGCGTGTTGCATGTGCACTGAATCTGTTATTCAAGTCAACAAAATAAGATGAAGGAAAGGAAGAGGTTCCAAAAAATGTCTCACAGGGGTGGTTGTTGCGTTCAGTCTTAAAGTGGAAACAGCCCGAGCCGTGCTTCTGCTGGAAGTGTTCTGTGTACTGCTTGTAACATGGATTAGCTAAAGTTACTGTGACCAAAACACCTGACACATAATTTACTTGCCTTTATATGTTTAGTATCTCTTTTATAGACACACTCCTAATGTTGTGTTTGCCCAAGATACTGAAGTCTGAGGGGATTCTGCCAACTGGCTTCTCAAGGCCTTATAAGAGCACTTAGTTTGAAATGTCAGCAGCTTCACTGCTGATTTGTTTAGAATTTAGTAGGAGGATGGCATGGATCTAGTTTTTTTTCTTGTTTGACATATAAACCAGTATATTTATTCTGTTAAATATCTCATTATAGAGTCCTACCTGCAAAGATTTCATTGACTGAGCAGGGGGCTGTTCTCTCTCCCTGTTCCTCTGGTGAGTCATAACGAAATGAGTGGGAAGCCGTCTTTACTCCTGTCGCCTGCGATGAGTAAAGGAGAACATTCTGTCGTCTGGGAAAATACTGAGCCCCGAGTGGAGAGAGCAGGAGCTTCGTGCACAGCCTTTAACTTCAGTCCTATGGTAAAGCTGACAAGAGAGCAGATGTGAACAGGAAGAGGCACTATGCCCACCCTGAGCTTTCTGTAGAGCTAGATAAAGAATAACCTGTGTTCAGTGGGTGTCCTGATATTCATAGGCATGTTTAGAAATGCTACTCTATCACTCATTCACATTCCACTTCTTTTTAAAGAGAAATTTCTTCCACACACCATTCTTGGGGGAAAGGGGATGACACAGATATGCTATTACCTGGCCACAGTAGCGGATGGGATATAGTAATTTTTCAAGAGATTTTTCAGTTGATACAGTGCTTGAGGAAACTTAGACACCCAGAAAAGAAACATACTGACAG
Source organism: Baryphthengus martii (assembly GCA_013396935.1). Taxonomy (NCBI): domain Eukaryota; kingdom Metazoa; phylum Chordata; class Aves; order Coraciiformes; family Momotidae; genus Baryphthengus; species Baryphthengus martii. The sequence goes on along the minus strand of VWZK01009922.1, from coordinate 445,110 downwards.
ATACATTTGGTGAGCACCTACTATATGTATGTAGCTGTTAAGGAGGGTAACATTGTGTAGGCTCACAACTAGAGTTGCTTTTCCTTTGATGTTTGCTGCCACCAGTAATAACCTGCCACTGTGTGGTATTTCCCACTCCCCAGTAATGGTTATACAGAGTTTTGAGTGGAACCACATCCCCTTAACTAGGGAAGGAGAGTATTTCAAAATTAATTGCTACATTCTGTTTTTCACGGTGGGATCCTGTAAAATAAGTTCAATATAAATATTTGCCTGGTTTATTTACATATATAAAGGTACAATGATAATAATTAAAATTCTTCAAGCAGTAATTTATGCTCTGGAAAAAGTATCTTTATGTTAGAGAGGAAAGGTCAAATACCAGCTGTGGGAGAAAAAACTTTTGTATGTATTTTCATGTAATTCTGAAGGCAGTGTGAAAGGACTAGGATGCAAAGGCAGACAGCAGTTTCTCCTTCCTACCTTTATTACTTTTTTGACTAAGTGTCATCTTTGGGACTACGCCTTCCCATTGAACAGCATCCTGAAACACTTAAGAAACTACAGGGAAGCAACAGGTGCGCTGGATACCAAGCGCAGCCGTGTGAGTGGAGGAGGCTGTAACCTGTCCTCCTGTCGTCAGGTACCTTTCCTAGGATTCTGCCAGAATTCACTATCCTTTCAGATCTACTGGAAAGATGTTCCGCTCATTGTTTCCCAGGCATTGCCGAGGCAAATGACATGATTTAACAAAGACTGCATATGCTAGCCTGGAACACTTGGAAAAGTACAGGAAGTACAGTAAGAATCTTCCCAGGAGGTGGGAAGAGGCAGTAACTCTTGCCTGGGAGGGCTCTGACCTCTTTGAATGGCGTAAGGGATCGACAAGTGTTTGGTCCATCATTCTGAAAATACTAAAAAGAAGTTAGTTACAACAGAATCTGAAGGTTTTTGCTTCTTGAAGTATACTAGCTTTACAACAGTAGTAAAGACTATTCTTTATATGTACCACAGCCCTTTGCATTATTTTAACATGGGATTTCACTGAAAAAAAAAAATTGTCTTTATAAATGTTTTCAATTCAGTAAATTTTCATCTCTGCAATAGCACATGTGATAGTAAAAGTCTTGACTTTGACCTACTGGACACCTAGTAAATGATAACTCTTGATAATTAAATGTCTGTTAAGAAGCCTAGTTTGCATACTTCTGGAGTTACTCAGACATGATTTAGAAAAACTAATTAGCATTTCTACATTTCAGATAATTTGGTAGCTTTTTTTGCTTGATAGCACATATTTAAATTGAAAATTTTGTGATTTTATAAATTGACTTGTACAGGCAAAAGTTGCAACAGTTGGCTTTCATGTAAAATAACTTTATTTTAATCAAATTATTCAGTATTGGTAGAAAATCTTTGTAGATTATTGGTGCTGTAAAGCTTTGTTTTCAATGGAGAACGTGTAACTGGGTCAGAAAGCCCAAATCTGATGGAAAGGAAGTGCTTGTAGGGTGTTACATAGGTCAGCTTTGTTTTCACACTTCTATTTCTCAGTTTGGTTTCTTTCCCCCTCATCAGTGGTGTTGAAAAGATACATTTTATGAAGTAAATTTGCATAGTACTGGAAAATAATCTTAAAGCAACCAAGTCTTTTATTTACTCATCTGTTACAATTTTGTTGTTGTTCCAAACAGTGGACTTCTTTCTGTTGTGTGGTATTTAAATATAATTGCTAACATCTAGAGATGTCTGGGGTTTTTTTAATTGCCAGGTAGAGCTAGTAGTCCTTTGGAGGTTCCTCCTCGTAGTCTTAAGGTATGTGTTGATTATGGTAACGTGAATGTCTTTGTAAAGTGAATGATGGTACTTCATAATTTGAACTAGCAAATAGAGGGGGAGGAAAGCAAATATAATGAGAATTATGGCAGATTTAAATATCAACTGCCATCCAGTTTTCTATTTGTCTATTCATGTCAGCAAAGTATCAAAAGTAATATAATAGTTCTTCAGTTGGTTGATTTATTCCGATTTTAATGTCACCTATGTGGTAATATAAAAGTGTTAGCTTTAATTTAAATACTGAAAATTTAACCGCCCTAATTTGACAAAAAGCTTGAAAACCTTAATATGAAAAGCTCAAAATCAAACTGTGCAAGAATAGTTCATAAATCTTTCAGATTTTATACTTTTTAAAGTGACAGTAGCATGAGTTTTTTCTCGTCTGACTTAAATGAGAAGTCTTATTTCTTAAGGAACTGCACATAATTTCAGGAGTCTGTCTTTGTTCCTAGTTCAGCATCCCATGTTCTAGCTGGGAATTGTAGCCACTAACTTACAATTATGTCATCATGGCACCTTGTGAACCTTCCAAGAAATGAACATAGCTGTGGAAAGCCCTCATGGTAACTTTTAACATGATCTTAGCTTTATAATTGTTAAAATTGCAAAACGAATTTCTAATCTGGAATTAAGCAGAATACATATTGAACCAGGTTGTTCTGAAGACAGGATTTTTAATAGGGTTCCATTTGTGTAAGAGTAAGAGGGTTTACATAATCCCTTTAAAATAATTTAATCAGTCACCTTTTGTGAGTGAGTCAGTGATTGATAAAGTGTGATTATTACAGATGCACACTTGTGATTTAACTTGGAACAAATGAGACGTTAACATTTAAAAATACTATGACTGATTAATTTCTAATAAAGATTGACTTTAAATTATTTTATTCTTTTTCTCTTGACACCACAAATGAGGCTTGATGGCTTTCTATAAGAACGCTTTACAACTTGATCTGAAAACCACACTAAAAGTGTTGTTGATTTTGGTGTTTTGTTTATTTTTTTTTTTTCACTACTAAGTAGTGAGTAATTATTTCTGTTTTACAAATTATTCAACTTGAATTTAATGCAGTGATTTAAGGAGAGTCTGCTTTTAATTTCCTTTCTGCTTAACATCTGAACTGGCACAAAATAATAAAAGTACTGCCATGTTTCACGTCTGTCTTTCTACACAGACGTATCTATGCTTGCATTGTCTGCTGTTTAGTGCTCCTCTACAGTATAATTAAAAAATTTAAGTCCAGTGTTATGGATGAAATTTGTCATTCCTGCTGGTAATTTCTGTCTTTAGAAGTTTCATGTCTTATTTTGTTGTTCTTAGTGAGTGACAGCGTTTTATATTTTTTTCAGACAGACTTAGTTGTGTTTGCTTACTTTCAGCTATTTAAAGATGAATAAATAGAAAAGCCAATTTCTCAAAGGAAAATAGGTTCATTAATTTGTAGGGCTTTATGTTTTTCTAAGTGCATGTTTATATTAACTGCATTTTTTTCAAGATATGGAGCTCATAAATCAAAGTCAAAAGGGTTCTCATGGCTGAAGGCCAGCCTACCATTCTGTGAAGAGATATTCTCATTCATTAAGAATGTTACAGAGGAAATGAGGAAATGCTCTTGGAAATGCTCTCTTCTTCTGTCAGGATTACCTTAGCCTTCCTGCAGTTTAACTTCTAAGCTACAGTTCACCCAGCTGGTAATTTCAGCTATTCATAGAGGAAACTGAAAATTGGCTTTGCATACACTGACTATAAAATACTATAGTGATGGAGTCTTAGCCATGTATTTTTGTAAATTCAGTGGCTCTTACATATCCAACTATGTCCAATGACTTTGCATGGTGAATGAAGTGGGAGAGCGTAGATATTCATTAAGCTTACTGCTTTGGTGAAGAAGGAGTAGTTAAGTATCATAATTATGGGGAAAATCTGGATGTTTCCAGATATTCTTCACACTGTTTGATGTGGAGTGATATGAAAACCTGGAAATTGAATTTTGATATCTTCAGAAATGGGAAATGCTGTGTGCAGTGGCAGTCAGTACTGGATTATGCTCTGGCCTTCATGTTTGTGGGTTTTGTTTTGACGCTATAAATGAAAGGCATCCTTGTGGCTAGCAGTGGTGGGGGTGCTGGTTCAGGTAATTCTTAAAATGTTTGGAGGATAAATGCACTTTTGGTCTAAACAAGCTGTAAAACCATTTGCATGTTTCCACTGCTTGCTCATGTCAGGGCCATGAGGATAAACTACCCACCCTAACTGTCCCTGCTCAGCCCTCCTGGGGCTTCCCCCAGCCTGCCCACAGCCCAGGACCTCATTTCAGTCCTCTCAGGGCTGTCATTCCCTGCAACAGCGATGCTGCAGCAAATTGCTGCTCTCCAGCTCTCCACAGCCCTGGACATGGGCCCTGCCAAGCCAGGCTAATGTCCCAGCCTGGCCTTGGTCTGTCCCTGTCCTCATGGCCTGCTTGTCTGTTCTGGGACTGTATCTGGCCCCAGTTACCCTCACCAAGCCTGACCCTTGCCCACAGCCAGCCACCTGGCCTGTCCTCAGCCCATCCCTGCGGAGGTGTGTGATGTCATGAGCTGGGGCTGCCCTGCCTCCCTGGGGGCCCCCCCATGGCTAACAGTGCCCTGGCCCACAGGGTAATGCTGGTCCACACAGTGTCTCAACAGTTCAAATGGAAGAAGATGGAAAGGAGTGTGGTGTAGGTTTGTTTTGTTCCCGGTGTGGTCTTGGTTTTCAGAAAACTCAAATGCCTTTCCTTAACATTTTAGCATTCCTGGTCGGGGGCGGGGGGGTCCCTCACTGTGAGTAACCCTGAAAACAGCCTGGGCATTGCTGCAGTCAGCCATCCAAAACATCCCTGCATGGCATGGGTTGGCGCTGCTGCGGCAGGGAAGAGACAGCAGTGCAGTGCTGTGGAGTTGCTCCCTTTTCTGCCATTTGTGCTGCTTTTGTGACTGCCTTCTTTTTAGCTTAATTGCTTAAGGAAATGGAGGTTTATGTGATAACCGCTTTTTATCCCTCTGTATTGGCTAATAAGGCATCACCAAATCTCGTAATTCATTCAGGTTTCTTGAACATTGATGGCTAAATGTTCAAATGGGTGCCCTCAGTGAAGGGGAACCTGCCTTCTGAATTTATGTGACAAAGTTGTAACTCATAGCAGGCATGATGTGCCTTATGAGAGAGTGGTAGGAGTGTGTTGCAAGGCAGGGTCTTCTGTGTCCCAGCTGCCTTCTGTGTGGCCTGCTAAATGTACCTTGCACCTAGACTTGGGTTCTCCAGTGACTGAAACCTGGAGATAGGTGAGAATGGGACAGGACTTGGTGATTGAAGTGAGCCTTCTGAGGTGTGTGATGTTTGCTATTTTCCCAGGTGATTTCTGTCCTTGGGAAAAAAACCAGATATGGGAAAAGTGTAGGCAGTAAGAGGTAGAAGTACTTAGGCTGTGGAAAAGCTTTGCTCAGAGTTCACACTGTATTAGATCTAACGTAACTGAAAAGCATGGCCGTGAAATGCTTTTGGTTGGTGCTTGGGTGCCTTGTTAAGAAAATAGTAATTGATTAGATACAGTAAGGTTTTCTATTTCCATTTTTTGTTGTTGATTTTGCAGTCCTTTGCTGCTTTATTAGTGGGGCCTTCTTTGTTCATTTGAATTTGAAAAGCGCATATTACTTTACTTTGGGCATTTACTTATTAAGGCTTAGCAGGGATAATAGGCGTTCTGTGCAATGGAAAAGGAGAATAAATCCGTAGAAGACAGAAAAGCCATTGTTCTGCAATGTCATTAAATGCTGGCAGGCACCTTTAGGAAAAATCCTGCAAAGAGTTGAAACTAAACCTTGTCTTTCATTAATAATTTGAAATGTGAAAGAATGTGGCAGTTCTCTGGTTGGTGAAAGTTGAGTTTAGAAGAGTGTGTTGACATTATTAAATGCTTGCTGAAAAAAATGAGTTTGAAGAATCAGATTTTGAAGCTTAGAAGTTGTTCTTTCCAGCCTGATGGTGATCTGGTTAAGAAAAACATGGTTTGGTGATGCTGACAAAATCATTGTCGGTAAGCAATGTGTTTAAATTGGCTGCAAGTCTTAACACTTATTACGGATGAAGACGTTAGAAATAATCATACTGCTATAACTCTCTTCTTTAGCACCTAGATTACAGAAATACAGCACATCAGTGCAAATAGTTAAAGAAGCCTTTCTAAAATGCACTTAAAATGTTGAATGAGCTTAGATTTCAGGCTGAGATCCACTTCAATGATAATGCTGGCAGACATTTGAACAGAAGCGATAGGCTTGTGCCCATGCAGGGTTATATTAAGCTTAGGGAATACTTATTAGGAAGATTCACAGCAGCAATCCTAAAGAAAACGTATCTGATGTGAGAGAGATCACAGGAGGATGCCAGGGCTTTTCTTTATGTGAAATTCTAATTATTTTTTTTCAGTGTCAAAGTGAAAATTAATTAGCAGATGGTTTCTGAGCAGGGAGAAGGTGCTGATCCTTGGTCAGCTGATCCTTGATCAGGTTCTGATCCCTGACAAGTTCTTGATTGCGACTCATAAATCTTGATCCCTGTGGATTCTGTGGGATGGAACTGTTGGTCTTTGTGCTTCATGTGCAGTCTCAGTCATGAGCAAAAGTCCAGGCCAGGTGGGATCTGGTTTCTGTTGTGCAGCGTCAAAGTCACCTGGCTCTGCTGTCAAGCTTGTGGGTCTGTTTTTTTTAAGTGCTGTTCAAAGTGTACACTAATATTAACTCCAAGGTGAATAGTGGCAGGTACACTTTAATTTCTCTTAAGACATTAACATTTTTAGAAAATGTTTTCCTAATGAAAAACATGGCTTTTAAATACAATTATCTTGTGGACTGACAAGAATTTTTATTTTCTTGAAGTATATCTAAAACTAGATAAAATGCACTTGTGATAATCTTGTTTACTTATCTGATAATAATGCTGCCACACCATGGTTTTATTCTTGGAGGAAAAGGGTGATTTTGTTTTCATGAATGAAAACAGCATTTAGCACTACTCTAATTTTAACTAATTACAGGAGGATATTCTCATGAAACTCTTTTGCCTGTGTTTTAGATGCTTCTTGTGTTACGAAATGAGGTTAAAAATGCTACCATTCTCCTTTAATATCACTTGGAGTTTTTGCAAGTCCCTTTTTTGTTGCCTAAAAACAGCATGATCGTATTTGTCATAAAGTCAAATACTCATTTTCATATACTATATGCTCATACAATTTGATTTCTTTTCAGAAGTTTCACGTAAGTGCTACTTTTGTAATCTCTTGGATTTTCAGTTGAGAGTGGACTCATTTTCCCTGCTATGGTGTATGGTCTTTTACATCATAAAATCTTACATTTTTCTCTCCATAGCTTCTGCAGAAAAAGACACAATCAAGAATACCTACTCAAAAGTAATGGATGCTTATGGGCTTTTGGGTGTATTAAGATTAAACCTTGGTGAGTAAAATCTGTAAAACCTTAATTTTTTGTTTGGGGAAGAAAGTTGTGTTGCTCCTGTAAAACTGCATAGCACAGTATCTTTGCAGCAGGAGCTGGGATCTTTTATTCTTTTTACTTTTTGTCTTTGCAGAGTAACTTGCAAGTTTGGAGCACTCCCAGAAACGAGGGAGTGGACAAAAATAACTTCCGTTTTCACAATCCTTGTTATTTGCGGCATAGTTTCTCCTGTTAGCGTTTCCTTTTCTTCTGTAGAACTTGAGAATGAGTTCTTGATGTTAGTTCTTTTTGTACGTTGTTTGAGGCAAACTGAGGTCAGACTGTGAGCATTTAAGCATGTAAATACATAACATTGCCCTCCATTAAGATCAGTTCTGTTACCTGTGCCTTTTCTTGTTTTCACAGGAGACACATTATTACATTATCTGGTTCTAGTAACAGGATGCATGTCTGTGGGAAAGATTCAAGACTCTGAAGTTTTTCGAGTTACTTCCACAGAATTTGTATCATTAAGAATTGATTCAACAGATGAGGATCGTATTTCAGAAGTGCGCAAAGTTTTGAACTCGGGAAACTTTTATTTTGCGTGGTCTGCGACGGGTGTCAGTTTAGATCTTAGTCTCAATGCTCACCGCAGCATGCAAGAACACACCACTGACAACAGGTTTTTCTGGTGAGTTCATAATGCGTCTTATCAGACATTATATAGAATAATGCATGCCTGTACAAACTAATCTCTGGCAAGTTTTCATCCTTGCCTTTATCAACTTTAAATGTATGTCCCACAAATATTGATGAGGTAGAATAGCATTATTTTAGCCCTGAAAGACATAAGTATGTTATTAATGGTACAGCGTTTCCATGGCCACTTGGAGTTTCTTAATTGCAAGATGCAGATTTTGAGGGCTGATTTTGACCCTTATTGGAAAACTTCGTAAGTTATCTGGCTTTTTCTTTTTTTTCCCCGCCCCAGTAAGAATCAGTCGTCTCAGGAGGTAGATTAAAAGTCCCAGTTTCTGAGATCTAGAAATGTAAACATTAAAAGTCAATAACAGAAAGTATTCTACTTATGCACTTCAGTAAGCTTTCTTGGGCGTTTTCTATTCAAAAGTTGCAATCTCAGATTGCCCATGGGAAGAATGCTTTCTCAGTCTGCTACTGTAATGCATCTGTATACTTTAAAGTGAATGCATACTTGATTTGTGGGATTTGAACTTTCATTAGTGATTGAACTGAGGTGTTTGATAGATTGCAGGGTTTTTTTGGTGTGTGTTTGTTTGTTTGTTTTTTTTAAAGTGGAAGTTTTGAATAAAAAGGCTACAATGAAAATTAATAGCTCCAACCCTGATACCAAATACGTCATTTGCAGTTATGGTAGAATTTTCCGGGTGGTGCTTTACTAGAGTTTACTTCTCTCTGCTATGCACAAAACTTTACCTCCTTTTTATACAAGTGAATATTTCCGCAGAAGTTGTGTTATGGTGAGGTATAATAAAAGTAATCTATGTAGGTTGTCAGGAATTTTTTTCTAGCTTTATTTTGTGGTGGTGTGAAATTGAATGGTGCTTTACCCATCACAAAAAATGTAACCCTGTAATTAGAATTCTAACTTGGTTTTCCTGAAGTCTGTAATATTCGGCTTCTCAAAGCAAGAATGAGTGGAGAAATATAAACAAGCTTGGAGCAGAGGCTTTAAGACTTGTTTTTTAAAAATCATTAAAATTTGTGGCTTCACCCCATATTCTTATTGTGCAAATGTTTAAGTTTTTCTCTTGTAAACTGCTATTTCAAGCATATTTAGAGTTATATCATAAAATTGCAACATGCATAGTTTCCTTTTCTTATTTGTAGTAGTGGGCGTAACATATAAGAAATCAATAGCTGGCTTAACAATTTGAGGTGTATTTTATTTCCTTCCAGTTGTTTTATTTTACTTTTTTCCTGATAGGAACCAGTCACTACATTTACATCTGAAGCACTATGGTGTGAACTGTGATGACTGGTTGTTACGTCTCATGTGTGGAGGAGTGGAGATAAGGACAATTTATGCGGCTCACAAGCAAGCAAAGGCTTGTCTCATTTCACGACTAAGCTGTGAACGGGCTGGCACCAGATTTAACGTCCGGGGAACAAACGATGATGGTCATGTTGCTAATTTTGTTGAAACAGAGCAGGTTTGTTATGCTGCAGTGCACGTTGCTTGGCTGATGGACTCAAGAAAAGCATGTGTGTGGACAGTTTTTTGCCCTAAATCAACAGATCACAAGTCAAGTCTGTAACCAGCAGATACTGAAACAGTTCCTTTGCTGCTAAATAAAGAATCTAAGTAGGTTACATAATTTGATGATCTTGGTTTTTAGTGTAGCTTACGGTAAGGACATGCATGGGTCTGCGTTTCAGTAGCTTAAGGAGTTGTTATCCATCAGCTGAACTGTGGCTGTAGGTGGCTGTACTTCCTCTTAGCCTCCCGAGCTGTACGTGAGTGCGTAATTCTTTTCGTCTGAGCTGATAGTAAAGTAAAAGACCTTAGAAGCTAGCAAAAGAAATTTTGACAAATCTATAGTACCTTGTGGTTCAGGAAAGATAAAAACATTCCTATGGTTGTTTAACACACACAGCTCCTCTGAAAGGTAATTGTTAAAGCTGCAGTAATTCAGCTGTATTTGATTGCATATCTTTGCCCTTATTATACAGAAATGCAAGAAGCTATTAAATCATTCTTTGCTGGCCTATCTTTACTCACTTCTTACGATAACCTAGTTAACCAAGATGTTGTTCCTGCAACTGTATTCATGTGAGTTAAGTATCTTTGGTCAACACTCTCTGACTCCTTGCAAAGCCTAAACTGACTTCAGGAGGATTTTACCCAGGAAGGGCTCTGCTTCTGTACATCCAATGTCAGGATTTTAGTCAGAACACTGCTGTTACAGTTTCTCTGTTCAAGTTTCCTGGCAGGCTAATGTCACTAGATGACTGTGGTATACCATACCACTTAAAGTTTTCTTTCCTGTATGCTGAATAGACCACTGTATTTTGGATTCTGATGCAAAATACTTGTGCAGGTGTTCTGAATAGGCTGCATTGTTATTCTCTGTGCCTTAGTGTGCACTTTAACTGTTCCTACAGGAAGGTCTTACCAAGCTTTTTAAAACAAGTTGCTCTTAGCACAGACCCAAATAATAAAATCTTGCTGTATTTTTTTAGATGTTATCAATCATGATTCTGCAAGGAAGCACTAGAGTGCCAGAACTTCTGTTACGAATCGTTCAGAGGGAATAGAGAGAAAAGTCTAGGGAACACAGTTATTTCAGCATGTAGTCTAGAATATATCATATGTAAACATATTTTAAATACTTTATGTTTAGCTAAGGCTAGGAAATTTAAAACCTTACACTCTACAATATCTACTAATATTATGCTTTTCTTTTTTTCTTAACAGGTGATATTTTTAGATGACTCTGTGTCATCTTTCATACAGATTCGAGGATCTGTTCCATTATTTTGGGAACAGCCAGGCCTGCAGGTAAGCAGGAGACAGATTTAACTATACAGATAATTCTCATTCATGTCTCTTTCAAACAACTTACTGTAGTGTCTGGGCTCTTCTGCACAGTTACCTGTCAGGTTGAGGGAGCAAGTTGGTGCTATTGTTTAGTTCACCAGACCTGCTACTCTCAAGTCTCTGAATGCTGTTTTGCACATGATTTTAATGTCCATTGCTTCTTAGATGTTTTCTCTTTTGGACGTTCTGAGTTTTTCTGCTTTAAATGGCTATTTTTGAACACATTATCTAAGGGCACCAAAAGAGACTGTTTTCTTCTGATTTGTTCATGAGAATAAGTCATTTCAAGAAGTTGGAATGGACCAAGCGTTACTGTAATATAATTTCATCCCAATTTTCTTGAAAAAGGGATTGTATCAGCAGCTACTACTGCGATACAATTTTTGAAGGGAAATTACAAAAATAATTATGCCTCACAGTGACTCTAGGTTCTTTAAACTGGGCATATAAGCGTTTTGCAATAGAACTGCTGAAACATTTGCATGCCTTTTACTCAAAACAAGAAGTAATTAGATTATATGACTAAGTATATTCAATAAACCCCATGATTTTTAGAAAAAAAGAAGAGGAATTTAAGAAAAACCTATTAAAAGAATGTACACAATAACAAGCAAAATAAATTTAGGAGATTTCATTTAGGAAGTGAAATTAATTTTTAGGCCATATTTAGGGTCAAAAGAGGTCTTTGAAGAAGGATTAATCAAATGTGTAAAGACAAATAATATAATGTAATCTTCTTATCACAGGTGGGATCCCATCGTGTCAGAATGTCAAGGGGTTTTGAGGCAAATGCTCCAGCTTTTGACAGGTGAAAGAATGCCTTCAGTTTTTGTTAATGCGCTACGGTGTTTCATCAGAGGGATGGGATGTGTTATTCCAAACAGAAGGCTTTCTCTGTAAGAATGTGTGATTCAGCAAGGCAGCAAAGTGCCTGGGCAGGTGCTTCAAATTTCTACAGGATTTCTTGTGCCTTGATCAAAAGTTTGAAGAAATTTAAAATAGTAAAATAGAGAACAAAAATTATAGTACGTTTACATTGGATAACCTGTGTTTGTAAGGTACTGTATAAAACTTAAATTTACATTTAGATTTTATTCCTGCCTCGACTTCAGTGTCACGGCTTTTAAGCTTTCACAGCTTATGTTGCTAAGTTGGTGTTGTTAACCTAATTAAATAGCAGTTAATGGTTGCACACTGTTGAGTTATATTGATTTGTTTGGACATGACATAATAAAAGGCTCGCGGCGGTTATTAGAGTACCCAGTACATTCCTGCAGCATCTCAGTCAGTGTTGCAGGTGCTTGTGTTAATTTTTCTGCATGCCAGAAGATGAGTGTGGATTTTTTTCTTCTGTTAACAGGCATTTCCAAACTCTTAAAAATTTATATGGCAAGCAAATTATTGTAAATTTACTTGGGGCAAAAGAAGGGGAGCACATGCTCAGCAAAGCTTTTCAGGTGAGTATGACAATTCTCTTGCTGTGCATACCCTTGGAATTTGCCTGTTTGTGATGAAACTTTTATATAGCCTTCAAAAAATGAAACGGGTATGCTGTGCTCTAGAGCAGCCTACCACTTGTGGTTAAAATTGTATGTATCATAAAAGCACTGCTGAAGATACATAATGTGAAATGAATTTTTAAAAGCTCTGTATACAATTAGTGTTTGATTATGTGCCGATTGGTTACTTTACTGAAAAATTGTAACAGCAACATAAACAATGTTGAGGGATTTTCAGTTATTTTAAGATTCCATTCTTATTAGTGGCTTATTTAAAAAATAAATAGTTTTTGCACTATAAAATTGATGAATAAATAAAAGATACTTTATGGTATTTAATACTGTGATGTTTCTTTTTTAAATATTTGCCTTGGAATTCCTGGATATATTCCTTAATTTTAATATTTTTTTTAAGTCACAAATTAACTTATCAATTTAAATATAAAAGCTGCTTCGTGATTAAATAGAAATGTTTGTTCAGAAGATGTTGACTGTAAGTGGCCATTTTCCTGAATTCCCACTAGTTAGGTGACAAATAACTGTCACGTTGTAGTCCATAAATACTGATAATTTGAGAAGTTCTGCCTGAAGCCAGAGAACATGTCAGTAACCACCTGTTATTTCCCTTTCCCTTTTTCCTTTTTCTTGTAACGGTTGAATATCTGAGGCCATTCACCTAGTATCTTTTCTGTATCCAGCTGTCCTGGTAGGAGACATTAGTGCTCCCAGATGCAGATCAATGCCCAATGCAGATCATAACTTTATGATTAAGATTATGTGAATCCTTCAAGATTTTTCAGGGAATATTAGGGAAAGTTTTGCTCAAGCCTCCCTCCACAATAACTTAAATAATTTCTCTGTTCTTTTGAGTAGTAGTTTATGGAGTGTTTACTCAGTCCCCATTGCTGACAGGTATGTCTAAAATGTTGACTGTTAGTGAAAGGTGTTTCCTCTGAAACAACTCTTTGCAAATCGAAGCATTTTAACAGTACAAGAAGCTGTAGACTGTCTTGGTGATCCCTAGTAAGTAAGGAAAAAAATGACCTTGACTGTGACAAGAAAAAGAAATAACACAGGTGAAATTATAATCAATTCTGAGTGATTTATTGGAAAAATAGTTTCATTTTACCTGAGTAAGCATGTAACAGGATAGCTAATAAAACAACTTAAAAAATATTTTCAGCCTTTTATTTAGCTTATACTACTATATGTTCAGATATTCAGATATTCATACTTTCTTTTTTTTTTTTTTTACCATGTCAGAGCCATTTGAAAGCATCCGAACATTCAGCTGATATCAAAATGGTGAACTTCGACTATCATCAAATGGTTAAAGGGGGAAAGGCAGAGAAACTACACAGTGTGCTTAAGCCTCAAGTCCAGAAATTCTTAGAATGTGGATTTTTTTATTTTGATGGAAAGGAAGTTAAAAGGTTTGTGTATATAACTTCTGTAAATGTCTTTAAATTAAATTATGGTCCCAGAATGCTTTTCACCTCTCAGCAGAAGAGAAAAAAGTGTTACTTCTGTTACTGTGTTTTTATTGTATCCAAGATGATGCATAACAACTGAAATATGAGTCACTTACTTTACTCTATTAAAACTTTGTCTCATTCTGAATATGCTCTAAAAATCTTAATGGAAAATACCTCTGAGACATTGACGGGTATGGCTTAATTTCAGGCCTTTGGCCTCATGATTTTGATGAAAATGGGCAATTGTCCCTTTTCTTGAGTGCACCCACATGGGATTAAAGAATGAATATTTTTCCTTTTTCCTGTGTAATGCTATTTTCCTCAGCAACAGAGCATACCGTTTTCTCTGTGTTGTAAATGCTGATGTTCAATGCAATCTTTTTCTAAATCAGTTTGCACCTGGATTCCCCATTTGAGAGATTCAGTTCTCCACAAAGTACGAATGGGATGCATATTTTATGCCCTGCTCTTTACTTCCCAGTCCTACCGTACATATAGTTCTGTCCTTATTTCCCCACTCTTCTTCCTAGAGCAAAGGCTGTGCATATCTCAGCAGGACAAGGGAAGCAAGGCTAGAAATAGGTGTTTCCTGCTCTTCTCCCTTTCCCACCCTTCCTCCTTTTAAATAATTCCAGAGAAAACTGCTGAGTAAAGTTCTTCGTGAGAAGGAGAATTGTTGAATGAAAGAATTGTGCCACGTGCAGTGGGGTTCATCTTGTAGTGTAGTGTGAGGGGAGAAGAGGGTTCCAGTGCCATTCTGTGCTCTTACCTCTCTGTGAGCTTAAATCTCCCCAGGGCTGGTTCTAGTAAGCCTAAATCTAGTCGCAGGATTTAGTGGGAATGTGCTTAGGTCCCGTCTCCACCTCAAAACGTCACTGACCATTATCCAGAAAGCCTTAAAAGTGCTGTGACATTTTGACATTTGTGTTGGTCTTGATGGAGGTTCAAATAATATTATCACTCATCAAAAAGACTGACAGCAGAACAAAAGCAAAATAGGCTGTGGCTTGTGACAGCTCGAAGAATTGTGTTAATAAAAGATGCAGTGATGGTTTGTGTAAATTCATGGACCATCTCCTTTGGAGAATGTCAGGGCTTTTTCTAACACACATAGCGAGTTGCTTTGTATTTCAAATCAAATACAGATATAGCAATGAATAAAATAAACTTGGAGAAATTTCTTCAAAACTTTCTACAATTTATTGTTAGATATCCAAGTAAATGTGATGAAGCTTTACTGACTTAATCAGGCAAAGTGTGTAGTGAGAATGACGGCAATGAGGAATAAGTGGGTATCATTGGGAAAGCCATCAGAATTTTGTACTTGTAGCCAAGCAAGAAGAACATGGATCTTGCTTAGTAAGATCCTTCTGAGACCTTTATAGCACAAGTTAATGGACTTCTTTCAAAGTTTGGAGTGCCTGAAGGCCTCAAGCATCTGTCAGGCTATGGGGGAGAGGCTTATTTTTTCATTTTTATTTGGGGATGAAAGAGAAAGTTATGATGGGTTGCAGTTGGCTTCAGTTTTATCAAAAATTCGTGTTACTTTTAGTTCAGTTAAACAAATCCGAGAACTGTCCTGATTTTTCTTTTTTTGCTTTTTTACTTTAGCTAAGAGTTGTTATTTCTTTCTGAGAATCTTGGGAAGTATGTCAGTTGGATTGTTTGAAGAGAAAACTTAATCCTGCATAACACTTTAACCAAACAAGCAAGGAGAATTGAGAAAAACTGAAGAAGAGACTCATGTTACTTGCAGAAAATAAATTAGCTTTTATAGTCAACACTGCTGCAAAATTCAGTATTGTTATTGGAGCTAACCCTTTATTGCTGATGCATTTATAAACATGCTTGCGTTGACAGGAACATTGCACTGACAATACCCTGATTTACTGTTCTGGCTCAGATCTTGATGTCCCTCTCTTTGTCGATGATATGTGTGTTAAATGAGTTCAGTTGTTTTCTCTCTCTGTCTCTCGTTGTCCTTGGCACAGATCTCAAAGCGGTACCGTCAGAACAAACTGCTTGGACTGCCTGGATAGAACAAACAGCGTGCAGGCTTTCTTTGGCTTAGAGGTAGGAAAAACAGTGTTCAGATACACAGCTGCTCCTGATGCTCTGTAGCAATCAGGCTCTAAAAGCAGCATTACCTTCCCTGTAAAAGATGAATGAAAATGTTTTGTAGATGGCAGTTTGCTTTATAGTATGATAATTTTTTTTGCTCTAGGGCAGCCAGATCTTACCAGTTACAGAAGCAGTAGTTCTTTAGTAGCTGTAGTTAAACAGTAGTTGTGTAGGATTATGAAAAATATCACTTCTTTTCTACATGTCAGTTTTTTATGTCTGTTAAGGTTCGCATTTGGCAATGCTAGAAGAGGTAGTAGTGTTGTAGTCCTTCACAAAACCACTTACATTCACAGCTGCTCTATTAGATGAAGTTCTTCAACATATAGGATTACTAATCTTAGTATCTACCAATACTGTGTGTTCGTATTTTCACAGCACTGTGCTGTGAATTCTTCACGGGACGATACTGTGGTTGAGCCTTTGGCCACACTCAGTTTTGAGTAGTTGGAAATCAACTGCGGGATTCAGTTGTCCTGCAGGGTTATGCTTCAGCATGTTGGCTAAAGGTTCTACCTGCAGGCTTATACAGTAGAGCTTGAATAAACGAACCTGATGGATTAGGTAGTACTGATTGGGCTGTAAGAGTAGCTTGGAAAAACTTTTGACAGCTCCACTTATCCTACACTAGATTTGACTCCTAAAGATTAAATTCTTAGCCTGTTTGAAAATGAAAAATTACAGGTGCTGTAACATCAAACTAAGTAAAGGATTACTGTTTCGTTTTCTGAATTTTGTTTAATTAAAATGTCCTTGTTTTAGAGTCTATAGAAAGAATTTATGCAAGGACTGCAAAATCCATTGGCTGTAGAACAAACATTTCAGATTGTGGAATATATAGTGCTTTGCTGCTGGGTTTACCAAATGAACACTGCTGCCAGTTCATTGGTCTTTTGGTCAAACAGAATACTGAACTGTTTACCCTCATGCAAATACTCTGAAATTTTTTCTCTTACCATTCAATATCAGTACATACTGTGGGAAGTACAACACAGCGTGAGACATCTAATGCCTTTTTTCTCCATTTTTTTCAGCTCTGAACGTACCATAGGGGGTTACACCTTTAAATCACTAAAATGAAGAAAAATAATTCCTAAAATTACAAGACGAAGCACCCAATTTCTGAAGCTTCTTGTCTTGTTTATTTCCACTTAATTTTGTCTGCAAGTTTCCTTTTGTAACTTTTGTTAATTCCTGTCCAACCATCAGAATTTTACATTGATGTCTTTTTTTGTTCATCATTTTAGACTCTTCCATTTTGCTGTTGTACCCTCAAGGTTTTAATTTTTTTTTAAAAGCTCTTGAAAATAGCTGTTTTATATGGTTTTAATTTTTGATATTTATTTTCGGTATTATGTTGATAGCGACAAGCACCAGCAACTTGCTTGATTTGTTTTAAATAATCATGACTCTACAGACCAGGATTTCAAATAACGTACAATTTCCCGTTCTACATCCATGAGCGTAATGCTACCTTTAAGTAGTATATTTACATGTGAAATAATACATATATATGTATTACATGTATACAGTTTAAATATTACAGTTTAATGCAGACTGTGCATTGTGGAAAACTTAATTGGGTATATTGATTGTAAGGTTAAAGATTGGAGAGTTTTATGCATTAAAACAGCGAATGACAGTAGCCAGTGCTGATTCACTGATCACAGAACTCTGTTGCTGCTGCATTTGATCATAGAGGTCGGTGTGTTTGGTGTTACACTTTTTTTTTTTTTTTTTTTGAAGAGCATGAATTGCTCTAATTCTTAATTATATGAGTAGTAAGACTTGAGAACCAAAAATAGCTTACCTTGTAACTAGTGACTTTTTAGATGAAAATATTAAACAAATCAACTATATAATTATTTTCCTATATTACCACCTATCTTTAAAAGAAAATGAAATGCTGGTGCTAAAGTGCTGTGTGCAATGTAGCCTTTCAAACATGACATGTCAGTTTGTTCAGAACGATGCATACAAACCAAACATATTTTTTGGTGTGCCTATGCTGAAAGAATGCGATGTATCTTTTAATAACTACATTGAAAGAATTTTCCTTTACAAATGTTGTCCTTTAACTGTTGCAGATGCTAACAAAACAGCTGGAGGTATTAGGATTAGCTGAGAAGCCTCAGTTGGTTACTCGCTTTCAGGAAGTTTTCCGATCCATGTGGTCTGTGAATGGTGATTCTGTCAGTAAAATTTATGCTGGAACTGGAGCCCTTGAAGGAAAGGCTAAGGTAAAGTACATTTTAATAAAAACTTTAGCAGTATTCAGTATGGGGTTTAAACTCTGTCATTAATATAAAAACTGTGAGATTTTCTTTTTTAAAATGCACTTTTGTTGTAATCCTAAAAAACCCAACCAACCAACAAAAAATTAACGTAGAAAGATTATGTTGATGACCAGATCTTGTTTCAGTACATCCTTTCTCAGCCATGCCCATGCATCCCAGATAAAACCATTCTATAGGAAAGGATGAGACTCAAAACTTTTATTTCTGTGAATCATAGTTCAGAAAAATGTATATTCAAATCAGCTATATTTTCTTTTGAATATTTTCATTTTTCTCTCTGTACCTCTGCCTCCTGCTATTTCAGTTTCATTCACTATATTCTTTTAAAATGTGTTTCCCTGGACATTGTTGTTCCTGCATTCAGTGGTTATTAACAGTGTTCACATTGAACAGGTTGCAGCTGGGTCTTTTTTGTTTGCATGCTCCTCCAGCTATTTGGTTTTATGTTTTGCAATTACTGAAAAAAACCTCCAAATTCTATTTCTGCCTTACTTTCTAATATTGTGATAACAGTTCTGTACTACATGACCGCGTAATGCTCTGTTTCTCTTCAGCTTGTTTTGCCTTTGTTGACGCCTGAGTTGTTCAGATTTTCTAATGCTGTCTTTTATTTTCTTCTAACAATGTTGCTTTTTGGTTTTATTTCTGTATTTCTCTCTCTTACCAGATCATACCTGTCAAGATAAACAAATGTTGATCCATAGCAATTTTTGCCCTTAGTTCCTTCAAGAAATTTTTCGCACGCTGTTCTTTTCATTCAAGAATGCGGTGCTTCTCATTTCCTGTTAAATGCTGTGTACTCAGTCAGCTGTTTTATTTTTCCATCACTTGTTCATTCAGACCATATCAGGGTCGTTCTCTGCCCATGTACAGTGCCTTGCAGGAAGCTACATACAAAGAAAAGATGTAAAATAGATTTGTTGCTTATCCTACCCTTACTTGGTGCATACAAGACTTTTTCATTTGGGAATTGCTTGCACTTTAGTATGGAGTGGAATTTGGCTAAAGATGTTTAGATTTATTTTCTTACGAAACTGTCACCCAGACCATCAGGAAAACTACAGTAAGTATTTTATGAGGTGTCTCCCCTTCTGACCTCCTCATTCAACCCTACTTGGTTTTTTTTAAACAAAATTAATAGTTTTCTGCCATCCATTTGGCTACTTGAAATTGTACTTCGTAAAATGCATTTACTGTGTTTACACTTTCATTTTTTTATGTTTAAAACACAGAGTACATTTACTCTGCTATCTTTGTAAGAACACAGGATCCCTGCTCTGGTAGAGCTGTTAGTGAGTACTGCATCTCATAAATCAAACATAGCATCCCTGACAGAAGTCCATCTATTGAAAGACGATCTTTAATACTTGCAAAGCCATACAATACTTGCCATTGTTTCCGTGAAACCTGATGAGGTCACTAGTGATTATCTTCTTGAGTACTCTGATAATAGGTTTTTTTTTCAAATGTAGTTTTAAAATTGTTAGGTGTGTTCTCTTTTCTCAAATGAAAAATTTGGTGGTTGAAATTCTTCAATTTCTTGCTTGTTGGTTTGATTCTTTGAAGTCCAGGAGTACTTATAAGTAAAAATATGGAATTTAGGATAGGAGAAAAAATATTTTAACCTTAAATATGTTACTATAAAGTTCTATACTGAAAACCAGTCCTTTTAATACTCATTACATCTAACTCCTTACCTACTCTTTCTTTTGCTTTCTCTGGGTTCCTTTCAATTAATTGCCTGATATGTGAATGGTGAGTGTGTTTTTTGGATCATGTCATAAGTTACACATTGTCTGACAGAAAGGGAGCAGCATCCTATTAAAATCCTATTGCAATAGTATGCTCCCCAACACCTCATCCACATTGTCTTCCAAAAATCACGGTGCCAATTTACTACTACTTACCCTTGACAAAAGAGTAGTTTCTTTCTCGTTGTCTAGTACAATTGATAGAACTAAACAGTGGGTTAGCTTTGTAGTTTTCTTAAACTTTGTCTTCTGTTCTTATGCATTTAAGAGACTTTCATGAACAGTGTGAGCTGTAAACTTGGAGTATTTTTTTATAATAATAAAATAGCATGCAGCATCCCTGAGGGCTTACGGTCTATATGTCAGATACATGCCATAGCATGTATCTGCATACACCTCATAGGCAAAACACACGTAGGTGCATAAGACAGAAAAAAAACGTGTAATCAAGAAAATGTGCCTGTCGTCGGTGCTGTGTATGCAGATTAACACTGCTGGGTTTTGAATCAACGCTGAGACTGCATGGCATGTCGATTGCATCATCCTCTAGATGTCTGACCCCCAGGGAATATCTGTAATAGCAGTACACCTCTTGGAGTTTCTTGTTTAGCTCAGGTAGATGGACACTGTTCTTTTGGAACGCTGTTCAGTCGTGCCGCTTGTGCAGTGTGTGCGACAGCGTTTCGTATGTATATAGCTGTAGATCAGTGTGTATGTTCCTTCTGGGATACTGCATGAGGCTTGCATGTTATTTTAAAAAGTTAAGGAGTCTTAGTTAGTTGAAACTGTCTCTTTTTAACATGGGTATTTCTAGTATGCTCATATGTGCATATACATACATACACGTGTATTGTGACTTTTGGACTCAAGTGCTTGCTCATTTGTCACTATTTGGGGAAAAGCCCAAAATCCTGTGTCATGGTCTAAACATGATACTATATCAATTTACTTTTTGAAGACCAAGGGCTTAGGAGGAAAGAAAGTATTCACCTCCCAGCAGTATTTTGTTTAATTTGAATAATCTAAACTGGAATAATCTGATGGTTAGATATGCCTTGAAGCTATTATTATGTTGTTTAGCATTTGGGGGTGGGGGGAAGGCACACGTAGTGCAGTAGGCTCAGAAGACTTTATTTAACGCTTAAAGAAGGAAATTGCCTTAGATTTTAAAATCATTAATACCATTTAAAAATATGTTACTGAATTTTGCCAATGTTGCTGTGAGCAGTGTTCAATATAAAATATTTTATACGTGTTCCTCCCTAACAGGCTGGAAAGCTGAAGGATGGTGCTCGTTCTGTGACCAGAACGATTCAAAATAACTTTTTTGATAGCTCCAAGCAGGAGGCCATTGATGTTTTGTTATTGGGAAATACCCTAAATAGTGATTTAGCAGATAAAGCACGGGCTCTCTTAACCACCAGCAGTTTACGCGGTATGTGTCTTTCAGGATTTTAATCTGTCTAATAACTATTTGGTGTAAGAAAGCTGTATGGAGTCTGTTTGCAAAGCAATATTGGAAAGTAGAAATGCTGTTTTATGTTCTCTTGGCTTATTAAAAGATGAAAGTTACCTCTGCTTTACTAATAGTACTGAACTAACATGCTGCAGGAATTTCTTTAATGTTTATATTTTGTTGATGTCTGGTGGTGTAATAGGTAAACATTTGTGGAGCATATTTGTCAGAACTTTATTGTAGAGGCCTGTTAGATATGTGCTGTGCTGTTATTCAAATCCATTTATAGCAAGTGTTAATCATGACAACTACATGCTGGGGGAAAAAAATCCAGCTTTATTAAAATATTAGGGTTTTTAATTGTTTGCTAAATGTCTTCCTTAATTTAATCTGACATATCAGTGAAGAAATTGTCACCATGACGATAGAAAACATTTACTTTCTCAAGCTTAAGAATGCCAGTATTTATCTTCATTTTGGTTTCTAATGTACTAAGGAACAAAAGGAGTTTTGGTAATAGAAGGAAATTTGAGATAACAGGAGCTAACAGAAAATTCCTGATGGATGATTTTCTAACACAAAATGTTTTTTTTTGTGAGAGGAAGTCATTCCCAGGAATGTGTGCACTACAAAAACTTGTCAGACTTTGGGTGAAATTTTACATCAAAATCAGAGACATTTCAATAAGAAACTGCTTAGACAGAGTAGCCATGTGGGAACTGGGTGATGTGGTTACAGGAAGGTGGTTCACCTAATTGTAACAGGAAGCTGGACCACAGCATCCTGCATTCCCAGACAGAGGTGTAGCTTATGTGATCCCCAGCACTACAGTCATGTCTCATCCTTCAAGAAGTAGGATGGGCAGGGAATTTGTAAGTAGGCCAGGTGTAGGGCTGTGTTTAGAGTACTCCTCTGGGATATAAAAAAATAGAGGAGCTAATTCTTGGGTGAAGAAGGAGCTTAAATTTGAGTCTTCTTTCCAGGATCCCAAGTAAGAGTGCCTTATTGCCATTTTTAGGGATTAATAACATTCTTCATTT